>JAYMTH010002579.1:0-12333 GCA_036897465.1 Pelargonium australe
GTGGAGATTGTTTGCTGGAGAGAGAGAGTTCAACCGATCTGTTTTTTTTTTTCTAAAATCTTAAGGACCTGTTTGGTTGCTCTCTTTTTTTAGTAAGAGAGTATTTTGGTCTTTTTGACACTTAGACGGAAAAATAAATGGAGTAATGGATGGAAAGTTTTGTGACATACTTTATGGTAGCCAAAAGTAACAAACCATACTTTAGGGTAGGTATGTGCAGAAGGTGCATACTTCAGGGTAGGTATGTGTAATTATCCATATTTTCAATTCGGAATTCAATTGGCACTTTCCAAAAGATTGCCAAAAAATTCAATTCGAGTTACTAAAGCGTGACATTGATAAATCAAAATCGTTTAAAGGTAGGATTATAGTTAATTTTATCTTAAAACTTATAAATTCACGCGACAAATAGCTATGCGACGCATGTACCGAAGGCCACGCCACCGATTTTGCGGCACCGCATACATGTTCCAAAAACACAAGTGAAAGAGATTTGCTCCAACAAAAGAGTATGGATCCCCACTCTCGCTAATCTCATTGTCTCACGTTGTGCGCCAAGTCCCACGATTTTACTATGTGTCTCGACTTTGTGTCGCGCCCAAAGGCGTGCTCCATGTCCTTAGCTTAGCCCCCCAGATAGCCAGCGCTACAGGCAACTCTTCGGCCAGCTTTCTGGCTAGTTATCGCACCAGCACTCTAGACAGCGCTCCTTCTATTCAGCGTTTTGGACAACTCTCCAGTCAACTTGTCTGAGCTCCTTTGTCATCTCTCAAATCAATCGTACATGCTCCAACTAAAAACACAACAACATCTCACAAATCATGAACTCTTAAAGCGCTATGTGGTAGGGGCTTTATCATACGCAACAAAGCACAAGGGTCATATGGGAGTGCATCAACTCAATCGGAGTCTATATATAGTGTGCCCGAAAAAAAGACATGGTTCGCAAGATTGAAAACTCGAATATGCTACACTGTATGGTAAAGACTTCTAGGGAATTCGCCGTGTGTCCCAACCATCAATCCCAACCAAGTTGAGTAAATTAAGGTCATTGTTGTGCACTTGTGCCCATAATTTCAGAGCCGTGACAACAAAAAAAAGATTAATTGTATAATGTGGCAATAAATAAGCAAGTGTGGAAATTGGGCTCTTTCACACTGTTGCCACCGTTAGATTCTAGAAACCAGCGGTTGATTTCTTCTCAGCAACGTCATCGACCCGCCGTGGAAATCACGAAAACCATTCCCAATTCCGAGCAATCGCTAGCGTAACAAGACCGGAGGTCGCTTCCTTATTACCGGCATCTCTCGATCTCCAGCCTAGGTCTTCTTCGATGGATAGAGGTGGCGCTCGTGGTGCTTTCTATGGCGGCGCGGCTCCCTACCGATCAAGGTTCCTTCTTCCTCAATTTTTGCGATTTCTCTCTTATTTTTTGTATGGTTCCCGAGAAAGTTCTCAGAAAATACGGCTGTCTTTTTAATCATTTTAATCGGATGAATGTTCACATGTTTTGTATTTGCAGAGAGGGACTTACCACGAGGCCTACTGCGGGATCCGATGAAATCCAGTTGCGTATCGATCCGATGCACGAGGAATTGGATGACACGATCT
The DNA here is from genome assembly GCA_036897465.1 of Pelargonium australe. Taxonomy (NCBI): domain Eukaryota; kingdom Viridiplantae; phylum Streptophyta; class Magnoliopsida; order Geraniales; family Geraniaceae; genus Pelargonium; species Pelargonium australe. Next base: position 1,612 of record JAYMTH010002579.1, read on the forward strand.
CCACTCTCCGTGGCCAAGTTAAGCAATTGAGAGGAGTAAGTCTTTCGAAATTTTGATGATATTAAGTATAGCGATTGCCGATTGTATTCTAACTCTGCAAGTTCATACGTTTTGTTAGATTATCTGAAATTTCTATTTCCAAATTGTGATTACCTGTTTAGTCTTTTCGTGGTTGCCACATTTTAATTCTTGATCAGATGATGATAAATTGGGAAGACTTGTTTTCGACTTTTCGTTCTGCCTCTTTAATATTTTTCAGTATCTAAACATTCAGTTTAGCCCCCAAACGGCCAATTTCATGTCATAGTAACAGAGCAAGGCAATCAAATGGGAAATGCTATTATCCATAAAAATAATGAAATGTAAAACAATAATGCTATTGGTGGAAGAAAATGACAAGAATTTGCTTGAATAAGTTATGAAGTTAGTAAAGTAGGTAAACATCAAGTTTATATGATTTGTCAAGACTGTCTGCGCCTCTGCGGCCACCATGAGAGATGTAATACATTGTAATGTAGATTACAAGAGGAAATCTCTCAAGAACAAATTGCATTTGTTTGGATATAAGAATACAAGTCATTTTATCAGCTTGTATATTGGAAATTGGCTGCTTGACATCTCCCATATTTTCTGTTGCACGTGAATAACCTAGATACTTGGATTTGATATGTTTATGTGATTATGTCAAATCTGAAATCTCTGAGTGATCACTATTTGAAGTATCGATGAAAGTCTTCAAGATTTCAGATGTTTAATTTAAGTTTGAGCTGCTTGCATTTGCATTCCTTCTAATTTCACATCTATAAATCGACCATTTTGTATTGAAAGAGAAGGTAACTAGCTTTATTTGTAACCCCTTACTAGGATAATGTCACGTTGTGGGTCTTCTCTGAAGATTTCTGGTACATGCATTGCTCAATTTAATGTTCTGGTGTTGCCTTTACATTATGGCGATGAGAAATACATATATAAGTGTGCATTCAAATTGAGGATAACTTTAGTTTCAGAAGTTCTGCAACTGTCTATTTTGCTCAGAAGTGATACATTTTCCATGAACTAATTTCAATTTATGGATACAACCATACTTGATAAATGATATTGTATCTTTTGTGAATGATCATGAGGTTATCAAGAGAACATAATATGTTCAACTACTATTTAATGGAGATTCAATGATCGGTCATCGCAGTTCCATTCTTATTGACTGAAACCCCAAATTGCTGTTGAGTTTAGTGGGGAACTTCATTCTCTTTTACTTTTGTAATTTCAATGCTCCCACTTAGTTCACTGAGTTTTGTTTCAATTGCAAGTTCTCGTTAGTTTATCTTACTAATTTGATTCATGATTCTGGTTCTTTTGGTGTTTTAGATGTCCCCCCCATTGTTCTCTCACCTCATTTTCATGTATGTTGGTACAGGTAGCTCAACAGATAGAGTCAGAAGCAAAATATCAAAATGATTTCGTCAGTCAACTGGTATGCCGCTTTTACTCTTAACTGGTGGAATAATTACTTAATTCTGTCATTAGTTTTCTTAACTATAAACCAGGCATGGTTCTTTTACATAAATTTGACATTGTCATATTAACTTGAAGGCAAAACAGGGGAAGAACTCGAAATTATAAATCCTGTAAAAATTAAAATGAGAGTGTAAACTCTTAACTGTGAATCAATTGTCAGCAAGTATAACATCAAGACTCAAGAAGTAAACTGAATTTTATGGTTGTAGCTTTTGTAAATAAAGACAAATGTCTGCTTTTCTCATATAATAGAGTTGTTACCAAGGTATTCTTTGGATGAGCAAAATTTAGGAAAAGGTTCTTTGAAATGTAGAGCTAGTGAATGTGCTAAAGTTTCCATTTATTATAAAATAATGCTCTTGGTGTTTACATGTTCTGGGAGTTACCTAAATTTTTTAGCTATTGCAAATTTGAGGAGCTTGGATGGACCCGTTGAAGGGACCAATATGAACTTCAAATCAATGTGTTTTTCTTCTTCTTCCGAGTTGAACTTGTAAGGCGAAGAAACTGCTATATCAGCGAAGTGACTCTTCCACTCATTTTAATGAATTGGATTTGAAAGATGTTAATGTATCCCACATTGAAAGAATGTGAAGTTGTTTCACCATACACGTTGGACTCTCCACCTATTAGCTTAAGCTTTTGGGTTGGAGTCAAGTTAAACAAAAAAAGATTTTATAAATGGTTTCTTACTTTGAATCAGTTAATAGAAATAGTGGATTTCTGAATCATGTGGTAGAGGAAGTTACTAACACAATGACCACACTAGTTAATTTGTTGGAGGTAGTGTACAGTTCTTGGTTAAAGTCTAGTTGAAGTTGGAGCTAGCATGTCCACACTAGTAAACCTAAAGAAAAATGGTTGTTTAAAGAGTCGTTGTTTTAAATCATCATCAGGTCATAAATGTGATTTATTGTAGTGATATGTAGAACGAATCAAACAATTATGTATATTTTTTGCTACATTTATGACTTTATGTAGCACTTCTCTATTTATCATCAAATAAAGAAGTTTTCTTGTCCTAAATTAAATCTATACGAAGAAGCATGTTGGCTTTGTGTGCGTAGCTGCAAGATTCTTAGTTATGGTTAAATGAAATGTAGATTGTTTTGATATTTGTCTGCCTTGTCATGTTTCCACCTGACCCTAAAAATATGACATCTTTCTAAATATTTGATTATGAATTTGTGATTCCAGCAAATGCTAGTGATGAAAGCTCAAGCAGGGGTGAAGAACAACTCAAGTAAATTGAATAAGAGCATTATCAAGAATGGATCAAACCATATTGTCCAAGTGGTTCTGTTTGCACTATTTTGCTTCTTTTTGGTCTATCTTTGGTCTAAAATGTCCCGACGTTGAGGGTTGTCTCTGATGCAAAGCAAAAGCAACTAGATCTACGATTGTCAATTGTCGGCCAGAAAGGTTATTGGAACAATTTGCTCCATTGGGCATGTTAATGTCCATTGACTCGTTTTGTAAGTTTTTTGTCTAGTATACTTAGTATAGCCTTTTCACAATAGGGAAAATGATTGCTTTCGACTTCTTGTTGTGTTGTGACTGCTTTTTGAGGAATCTGCATATGTAAAGGGGAAGTGTTGCATCATGCATGCATTTCAAACATGAATTACCAATACTATGTTTTAGAATCGATTGGGCAGATCTGATAGGCATGTTTTTTTTTTTTTGGTTTGATTTCGACTTCATATAAATAAAGATAAATACGATTTAATTGGCATCAATATCATGATTTTGAAATCATGAACGTGGTCATGAGATAGTAAACAGGTTGTATAGTTCTTCAATCTCAACCTTGCATTCATCATATTAGGGTAACAAATTGGTAGTGGTGACCATTTGGATTTCCTTGGAGGACTCGGGTTTAAGTCTCTTTGCTGATAGTATGAGCTGAAGTTTATGGGTTAAAAGAGGAGAGCTACCTCCTTATTGTATAGCTCAAGACTTCAAACGCTAAGAAAAAAAAAGTCTCGTCTTCGGCTCCAACAAATAAAACTTGGACATTGGGGTAGCTAGGTACCTAAAATTGACTTGACAAGTCCACGCTTCGTCAACTTTAAAATACTAGTTCAACACAAAAACAACTTTCAATTTACTATTCGTATTTTTTAATTAACATCTAATTAATGGCACTATAAGATTTTTGTCTGACTCACATCTATTGGCCATTACAGATAAATATGTCATTTATTTACCTAATACCATTTAAAAAGCATTAAACGCTTTTAGTCTACATTTACGTTCTGGATCCTATAATAAAACCATCCAAAACACATATCATCAATTGTATGATTAATTGTTAATTAACATATTCTCAAGTCTCTCTCTCTCTCAAGAGTCAGGTTTGCTTGGCTCCAGAACCACAACAATTTTAAGGTTTATATCAGTCCTATAAATTAAGGTAAGCGATTATGTTTCTGATCATGTTTTGCCATCACAAACAACCATCCAAACTTAGAGATACTATTGATCAACCATGTTTTTTGTGATCTAAACATTAATTTATTTGTATTTTATTCTAGTTTTAGATGGTTAGGACAAGATATTGATTAGCTACCCCCAATTGCTATTCTGATTCAGGGTGGTTGTCCTCTTTATTACACAGAAATTTATAACGGAAACGACAAATTATTAGTATTACATGTTCAGTCCAAAATGATTGTCATATTTGAATAATTTTTTTTGTTTAAAAATAAGTGTCTAGTAGGAAGCTACTAAACACCAAAATATTGTGTATGTATAGAGTGATGCTTCTCTCGGACTGAATATGTAGGTAGAGCTCTTACATTTAGTTAGATTTTTAACCTCTCGTTTACACCAAAGTAGTCATGCCCGGTATTCTAATTGTAGGTAGTTTCATTCCATTTTCATTTGTGAATGTAGTAGTAGCTACTGTGACGATGGAGCTGTTTCGCAACAGCAAGATGGTGCGACTTCGTAGCCACCGCGACAAGTACCTGTTCGCGGAGGAAGACGAGGAGTCCGTGGCCCAGGACCGCCACGGATCGAGCAACAACGCCCGCTGGAGCGTGGAGTTAGTCCCGGACTCCTCCCAACTAATCCGCCTCAAGAGCTGCTACGGGAGGTATTTTATTTTATTTAATCAGCAAAAGTAACAATCAAAACTCAAACTTGAGATCTCTAAACGTCATTAATCACTTGTCCCAATGATGATTGTACGGCAGGTACCTCACCGCCTCCCACCACTTGTTCATGCTTGGCATGACCGGTCGCAAAGTCCTCCAGACACTGCCCAAACACCTCGATTACTCTCACGAGTGGGAACCCGTCAGGGAACCAGGGACCGATCATGTCAAGCTCAAGACTCGAGAGGGCCATTTCCTCCGGGCAAATGGTGGTTTGCCGCCGTGGCGCAACTCCGTCACTCACGACGTCCCGTTCACAAGCTCTACTCACGACATGGTCTTGTGGGATGTTGATGTTCTTCAAGTTCACTCAATTCCTCAAATATCTGAGCCAGTTGAGTATAAGTTGCAATTTATATATATATAGGGATGGATGGATCTAAGCCAATTAGTTTTTGGCTTAGACTAAGCCATCAATAAGAGGTTGACACCTCATTAAAATAACTTGGATCCTGGCTGTCGCTCCGCTCCCACCAATTCATTTGGGTGGGTACAAGTGATTTTAATGAGGTGGCAATGCCTAATTGACTTGGCTTAGGCTAAGCCAAAAAGATAATAAGCTTAGATACATTATTCTCTAGATTATAATAGGCTTAGGTACATTATTCTCTAGATTAGATTAGATTTCTAATAGACCAAAACAATTAAGATTTCTAATGGGACCCTAAAACTTAACAATAATGTGTACGGTCATTGTAGTGCATAAAAGTAAAAATTCATTTCTTGATGCCCTTGCAATTGCATGGTCTATGTTTCGAATTCAATAACATTTTAATACCGGTAATTACTCATAAATTTATACTATAAAGTTTCAAAATCTTGTATTTACTTTAGAGATATGGTCCACAAATTTTATGCCCTAACCACATGAACCACTCTTAGTTGGAAGTGCTATAGCTATGTAATTTAATAAGTTATGTATACTCTCTGTGGTTAAAGGAGATGAATATGATTTGAGGAATATTTTGTAACATAGATTTATATATATGCACATGAATATGAACAATTGAATGGACTGAAGAGAGTTACAGAAGCTGGTTCTTAGTGCATTAATAGGCCTTTGATTTTACAGAATATATATCATCCCATGCCTTGCTTCATATGGGTAAAGCTATAGAAGCATATGGTACATTTTGTCTTATCCATAACCCTAATGATTCTCACACACATTACAAACACATAAATCTATCTTTGTGTTTGTGTTCAAAGAATCCAATGCTCCTCACTATAATATATAGCTTCTCAACGAAGGCAGCTATATATATTTAGACATAACAATACAGTGATTAGTTACTAAATAGTTGATTAATTAAGCACTAACATATTTGGTTTCTCTCATTCGATCCACGTCTTATTATCATCTCCGTATTTTTTTATTGGTTAGTTTGTGAGAGTACGTATGTGAACTACATAAATTGATTTCTTTTCATGTTTATATGTTTTAAATAGTATTTTAGTAGTTTTACAATTTGTTGTTAATCATTTGGTAGATGTTGCGCTATGTCTTCCTTTGTTAGAAGTTTAGTTTTGTCTTTCATTGCTAAAAATTGTTTAGTGGGGGATTCTTGATGTGCTTCGAGTCTTAGAGCTTGTGAAAACCAAGAGGAGAATAGTAATGTATTTGGTTCGATTGTAGGTAATATTTTGAATCTTGCTGAACAATTTGGTAGTATAAAATTTTGTTTTGTTAATATGTATGCAAATCAGGTTACTTATGCTTCAGATAGGCCGTCATGTTTTATGTTAGAATTAAATAAGTGGGTAAATTTATTGATTTTTGAGGAGATTTCAAATTTGTAAATTTGATCTATAATTAATAATGAGTTACTTTAGCGAACCAAAAGAAAAAAAAACATATTTGTATGAGTGCGCGCCGCCTTCCTTAGTTGTGTCACTCACTGAGTAAATAAAGGAATCCTGCATCAAAGTTCCTGTGTAGATAGTGGAGAATTTATCTGCACTGTGTTGATGTTTTGGTGAAGCAAATAATACAAAAAAAAATTGTTATCGAATACTGATTTCAATTAGACGATGAGAAGGAATATTTTTTGGTTCCTAAAAGCACGCTTTTGTCTGAAATTGTTACATATTCTCTGTTAGTAGACTTCTAGAAGTATATACATGCAGCTCATAATATATTATGCCATTTTTTGTGTTGTTTCTTTACAAATATATATACATGCAGAGGCTTATCATTGTCTATAATTCTAAATACGAAGCTTCCATGCCAAAACAGAGAGAGAATAAAATCCAATCCCAAATAATTAGCTGCTAGCTAGACAATCACAGTTGGTTCCAATATTTAGGAAAGGTCTTGTCCAATGTAAACTAGATTTTCGGTATCTTTAAGGATTTGTTGTTGCATGCTGTAGGGAATTATAGAAAGATTATTCAAGACAAAATAAATAAAATATTGCTTTATAAGCGTCACATATATACTAGTATTAACTTCTGTCCATTCTAGAAGAATTCATTTTTTAAACCAAGTGACTATGCTATGATGAATACAAATATACAGTAAGACAGTCATATAATTAAGTAAGTACGCAACAAATGCGACATCAATTTTGGATCAGTTAGTTACATTGAAATTGTCAGATCATATCTGATCTGTTTTCTAAGAAAATGAAAAATGAAAAATAAATTTCACTTGAGATTGATTGAACAATACAATCACAAGTTAGACTAATTTCAAACAAAAATAAATAGTTTAGGTATCAAATTGAAACTATATCAATAGCTTGAGTACTAAACTGAAATAAAAATTAAATTAGGTATCAATTTGGAACAATATGTATATATGATATCAAACTAAATCATATAAATAATTTAAGTATCAAATATAAACGAAAATCAAAGTAGTTACCAATTTGAAATATTACGTATTAGGTGAGAGCCATCCAGATCTGCAGTATTAAACAATTTAAATGTTTTGAATCCCCTTTGAATCTTTGATGTCTCAGAATCGAGGTTTTTTGTTTTTAATATGAAGTGTGATTTTGGGTTAAAATGGAGAGTTACTCACAAATTAATAAAGAAACGAAATAGAAAAGTATTGGGTGAGAAGTAATAATCACCTGCGTGAAGGATTACAGAAACCATAGTGAGTCTCTTACGTGGCATGACCACATCTCCTGATACCCGCGTTTCGTTTACGAACAGTCCACGATGCCCAATTCCGAAGAATGTTGGCTCGTTTGAGAGCAAGTGCAGGTAGGCTAATCGGCAAAGCCAAGGACAAGGTGGAGCTGATGACCCTCACGACGCGCACGATAGCATCCTCCGCCGCGTCCCCTGCCTCGGCTATGGTGCGCCAGTCCCCGTTCTTTGTTCGCTCTATGGTCACCATGAACACCAACCACGACCCAAGCGAGGTCGAAGCACTGTTCAAGCAAAAGCACTCTCTTCGCGCCAAAATGCGCAAAACTCTCAAGGGCATGGACCCAGTTCAGAGATCGGATGAAGGTTCTATCACTTCTAATTTCAAACTCATTTGGCGTGTTCTGTTGCCTTCCAAGTGTTTGTGTTTTTGTCTGACTGATTTTTTTTTTTGATAAATTGCATTAGGTGGTTATTGGGTTTAGTTGGTTGGTACCTTGTTGTTTTGAGAAGTTCACAATATAATGTTTTGAATTTAGCTAGTCACTTGGTGCCACCAAATAAGAACAACATAACTAACCTTGAGTTCAGGAGCTGAATTGAAATGAAACAGCTTCAATTCTGGATTGGAATGTGCACACTTGTATTCATCACTAATGCTTCATTTATTCTCTTACATTAGGACTAGGAGGACCCTAATAATTGCTATTAGAAGTGTATCGCTGGTATTTTATAATGTACTCGCTGGACGCATATATTTCATTTTCAGAGTTTGCTGGTGTTTAGTTTTTACAAACATAAAATTCACAATCTTTAGAGATAACTTAAACTTGAAAAGTTATGAATTGACTATTGAGAACACTTTGTTGATTTTGTTTGTAATTGATCAGTACTAAAGAAAGATACCATGCTAATAGTAATCCAATGAAGTATTTGGCCCCGGCTGAATAGATAAAGGGATGGGTTGGAGTTAGGTGATTAGATTGTAGATTCAACTCCTTCTGAGGGGTACTTAAGCGGTTGATACTTGACAGAGTGTTTGTTGAAACTTATTGTAGCAAATGTCTGTCTTCAGTAATGGGATAGCTAACCTAGTATTCACTTTCAAAATGGTTCACTTGCAGATAATGCAATACAAAGCATTGTTTTAGAAGCTGCATGGTTCAAAGCTAGCAAGAGTATATGTGCTTACATAAGTTGTCCTGCTTTACGTGAAGTAGATACATCAACAATTGTATCAGAAATTTTATCCCACCCAGCAAGAGGTGTGTTGTGTGTTGTACTTCTTACTTTTGAATCTTGTAATGCTATCATTTTAACACAATTTATACATTTATTTAATTATAATGATTCTCACAACTTATTTTCAACTGAAGAGAGTGACGTGCAGATCAGGAAAAAGCTTTATGTTCCTCGGGTGGAGGATAGGAATAGCAACATGAGAATGCTCAAGATCTCAAGTGTAGATGATCTGGTTTCAAATTCAATGAACATTTTAGAACCAGACCTAGTAGACCCAAATGGAAATCAACGTGAAGATGGTATGGTATTTAAGTGTTTGATTTTACATCTACATGTTTATTGGTTGCCTTTAAGATGTTGGACATACCATTTGATGTTGAGGCTTGCCAATAAAAATAATGCCTACTACACCAGCTTTATGAATCCATGCAATTAGCAATGTTCAATATTTGTAAGTCATTTGTTTGTTTTTATCTTAGTAAAACTTGCATGCCAATTTTGGAATGCAACTTGGAATATATAGATATTTGTTATTTACCAACACTCAAACACAAATGTCAATGATCAATTCTATAAAACTGACCTCTATTTGTTGTTGTAAGACAAATTAGTGAACCAAATATTAATATAGATGTACCAATCTTATTGCACAAATGTTTGTCTTTATGCGTTCAAGTAAAACAGTGATCAGATAGTCGTACTTGGATCCTTTCTTGGTATAAACTTTAAAGTTAGCTAAGTTCAATTGAGGAGGAATTGCATCTCTTTTATGGTAATAATTATTTAACATGAATAGGTAGCATTTCGACTTGTCATCTTGTTGATAGATTAAACTTATCATATTGTTTATCTTGGATGTTCTCCATGGTAGTTTACTAGTACAATATTTTACAAAAGCATACTTCACATTGATTTTGTATTTATTTTAAGTGAAACCTGGAGGAGCCCAGTTCTGTATGCCTGCTTCTGTTTCAAGCAATGGATCTTTGTTGTTATCTTTATTAATAGTCTCTGTGTGTGGGTGTTTGTGCATGTACCTTTCTATGTGATTTGATTGGACTGCACTTTCCTCTTAAGAGTCAGTGTTTCATTTTTGTGATGTTTGTAAACACTAGCCTGATGATCATGTTTGGCGCAGTTATGCAGGCCAATGAGCCAGTGGACTTGATCCTCTTACCAGGTAATTTCTTCTTTATAACTGTACTCGGGGCGTTCTGTATCATCTCACTTTTATTTGTTCTGCTAGGGCTTGCATTTGACAGATCTGGAAGACGCCTTGGCCGTAGTGGGGGGTGGGTTCATGCATCTCTGCTTCCAGGTTTATCACATTAGTTTTAGTCATAACAGTGAAGCACTAGCCATGATTTACCACTATTACAGGCTCTTACATAATGTAATTGAAATACGTCACATTCTACATTCATGAAAATTTAAAAACATAAAGTGTTAGTAAGAGCAAAATTAACAGGCACCGTAACACTCATGTGGTCATGTACACATTACATGCCCCCTATTACTGTTGGGTTGGTTGGGGTAGTCCATTAATTTCTGATCTATAATTAATGGTTTGAAGTGTTGTGTTAAATTTCAATAACGGGCTAATATTTATCCGATGTGAGATTTATTACCCACTTCAACACTCCCCCTCACGTGCGAGTCTCACATTTTTCTTTTATCGGTGAGCTCGACACGTGCACAATCG
>JAYMTH010002580.1:0-12331 GCA_036897465.1 Pelargonium australe
CCCGAATCTTTCTCTTTGTACTTTTATTTTCACGCCTCCGGGCGCTTATAAATAAAAGTTACTGCTTGCTTATAAAAAAAAGTGTATTATTTATCACTTAAAACAACATAGTTCTGAATAAGTTATTGAATTTTTTTTTTCAGAACTCTATAATTATGGTGGAAGAAAATTTAAATCCAAAACTACCAACATTAAAGTTCAAACAAAACTACATAGTTTCGATGTTCTTCTCAATTGCTTATGCAAAATTACAAAGCTTCCGGTATCTAACTTTGATTATCAAAAACGAATCACCTCTATTTTTCTCATTAGATATTTATAAATAAGCATTGATTAATTATAAACACACTGTAATCTATGTTTCACACGTGTAATCCATGACTCTGACTCTGGTTATTTCACATTTTCACCAAATAAGAAACCAAAAATGAAATGAAGTATATCTTAAAAACTTTATATACATACAGCCTTGAAGTCACTTGTGATTCAACTGTATACTTTCTTTCCCGATCTAAATTTTCAGGACGACCTACTATTTATTCATCAATTCATAATCAACCCTGCTTCAGTTTACTCAGTCGTTGTCGACAGAAATCTAAACTATGTTCCAGTGATTACATTTCGTGGCTCACATTAAATCTCTCGTTCTGTCGCAGACTACAAATATTGTGTTTTTACTAATATTATCAAAAAAATTGTTTGGATGATATGTACTCAGAGACATAGTCAAAATACAATTCAGGTCACTCTGGCGAGGTAAATTTATGGTGACCAAAAACCATAACCTTTCCAAGATAGTAAATTTAACTCCAATCCATCAATGTAAGTATATCATGATATGACCACAAATGGACACTAAAATCAAATTACTCATACAATAATATCTATTAACATTAATGTTCTCAAAGGGGAGAAGAAAAACTTCAAATAGGAAAACAAAATAGGAAGATAAGCAAAAAGCATAACAAGCACTCTCCTACAAACATTCTACTAAAACATGGTTGAACAATAGTTCGATGCTTCGCAAGGGAACGAGTATCAATTGTCTGCTCGACACGTCTAAAGGGCCATCACATGTAAGCCTTGCCAATCCACACAACCAGTGGATGCAAAGCTAAAAAATACATCAAGAACAGAATACACCCTCCAGCGTGACCCCCAGCTCAACACCTCATGGCAACCAAACTGAGTTCACATGACACGACACAAAAAGCCAACTAAATTTAAAAAAAGAACTCACCACCATAGCACTTGTAAAAGCTTAGAAGCACTTCCTGTGGACAATTGATGGGCCAGACTCGTCATATTCGCCCTTTGAAATCCACATCTGACCCATCGAAAGGCAAGTATGTCAGTTACAAAGCAATATAACATGTGACAGAAACCAAAAAGTGCGGGACAGCAAACAAATTTACCTGCTGGAAGGTACTGAGAGATGCAAGGATAGAACCTCCTATCCAGACACTGTATTTTCTCTCTGGTGGAGCAACAACCTTAATCTTCATGCTGCTAGGAGCAAGGGCAGTGATCTCCTTGCTCATCCTGTCAGCAATACCAGGGAACATAGTGGAACCACCACTGAGAACAATGTTACCATAAAGATCCTTTCTGATATCCACATCACACTTCATTATTGAATTGTATGTAGTCTCGTGAATTCCAGCAGCTTCCATTCCAATGAGAGATGGCTGGAAGAGGACCTCTGGGCAACGGAATCTCTCAGCTCCAATTGTAATAACTTGTCCATCAGGTAACTCATAGTTCTTCTCAACAGAGGAACTGCTCTTGGCAGTCTCCAGTTCCTGCTCAAAGTCAAGGGCAACATATGCCAGCTTCTCTTTCATGTCACGGACAATTTCCCGTTCGGCAGTGGTTGTGAACATGTACCCTCTCTCGGTAAGGATCTTCATCAATGCATCTGTAAGATCACGACCTGCCAGGTCAAGACGGAGAATGGCATGTGGCAAGGCATATCCTTCATAGATTGGCACAGTGTGACTCACACCATCACCAGAATCCAGCACAATACCTGTTAAGAGAATCAACCCATTCGCATAAGCAACAAAGAAAAGTAAGGAAACAAAGAATCATAATGAAGAAACCAAACAAAACTAACCAGTTGTACGTCCACTGGCATATAGAGAGAGGACAGCCTGAATGGCAACATACATGGCAGGTACATTGAAAGTTTCAAACATGATCTGAGTCATCTTTTCTCTGTTGGCCTTGGGGTTAAGGGGTGCCTCTGTGAGAAGAACTGGATGCTCCTCAGGGGCAACACGGAGCTCATTGTAGAAAGTGTGATGCCAAATCTTTTCCATGTCATCCCAATTGCTGACAATACCATGCTCAATGGGATATTTCAAAGTGAGAATACCTCTTTTAGATTGAGCTTCATCACCAACATAAGCATCCTTCTGACCCATACCTACCATGACACCAGTGTGCCTAGGCCTACCAACAATACTGGGAAACACAGCTCTTGGAGCATCATCACCAGCAAATCCAGCCTGCATTTTACCCACCATATATAGTTGGCTATATCAATATACAGATAGTACAATGACAAAAATGGGCATAACAGATTATGAAAGATTGACTAACCTTAACCATTCCAGTACCATTGTCACAGACAAGGGGCTGAATATCCTCAGCATCGGCCATTTTTCACAAACCTGAACATTCGGAAAAAACACAAATGATGACTACCAAATTTTAAAGAATCAATGACTCGCAACTCAATAAGATATGACATTCAAACTAAACTCAGCTTCATCATTCTCAACATATATGAAAGGAATTAACCAGGATCCTCCCATCACCAACAACAATATTATAAACATCAAATAAGCTTCCCATTCTAAAAAAATGTGGCATTATGCTTTAATGCAGCCACAGTTTTCATAATGTCCAACTTTTACATGTATAATTCTTTAATGTCATACATACAAGGTAGCAACAGCATCCAGTTCAGATTTCACATGAACAAAATCAGAACATGGAACATGTATCTACAGTATAGAATCCTACAGATCTAAGAATAAAACTAAACAAAAAAAACAGATCCAGAAATAAAGAAACCAGATCAGACAACCAAACCAATTGATCAAGGCAAAACTCAAAACCTCGCGCAATTCAAGGAGTCAAATCAACTAAAAGGACAGTAGTACACCACAGTCAATCCAGACATTATCAAAATCTAGATCTCAACAGTAAAACAACAAACCACACAAAAACTATACAGATCCACCGATCAAAGCAAGAGTAACAGTTCAATTTCAGTTCGAAATCTAGAATCGGACTCACCGATCGAGAAAAAAAAAACAGAATCTAAATAAATAAATAAAATCGAAATGAGAGCAGAGAAAGAGTCCAAAGTAGAAGCTTGACCTTGATTGATCGAATGGAAGAGAAAGAGCGAGAGAGAGAGCAGCAGGTGCCTTCTCTCAGATCTTGAACAAGGTCCGGACAGTGGCAGAGACTGAGGCTGAGGAGAGCAAAAATGAGAGAACAAGAAGAGCAGCCAAAGAAAGAGGGTTTATATATATATATATGAAGAGAAATTGAAATGCAAGTGAAATGAAATTGAAATTGAAATTGAAAATAAGAATCATTTCGACCACGAGAAAAGATAGGGTGACCTGGATGACAGCCTTTGCCAACTCCCATGTTCTCCTCCCATTTTTTCTTTTTCTCTCAGGCGTGGGTTCTGTTTCTCTCGGCTTCAGCTCCAAGCCGCTGATTTCGGCTCGGCTCGGCTCGGCTTTTAAAGAAAAATTCTTTGTTTTTGTTTTATTAATAATAAAATTGGTTGATAGGGAATGCTTGAATATTCTATTTTAAATACCTTGTCGCCCTTTCTTTATCTCACTTTTTTTTTTCTTTCTTTATACACGTAGGTAGGTGATGGGGGCATGTACATTTGATACATGTTCTCATTTTTTTACACAATTATTAATATATAATAGATATTTATTGATTTGTGAAGTTTGTCTCAGAGTTTTCTTAATAAACTAAGCGGGCACTTCTGAAATTCACACAATAATATTTTAGATGGTAGTATCGAAAACTTTGATAATGATGTGTATTATGAAGAAGGTGTTTCACGAGAACCTTTGGAAGCTTTGTGGGAAGTATTGAGAGGTTTAAAAGTGCTTGCAGGCTTGGATATGGGCTAATGGAGATTTTCGAATGGTTCATCTTTTAGTGTCTATTATTTAATTTTGACTTTAACTTTTACATGATTTTGGATACACATACCTCAGTTACACTCCAAATGATCTTGATTTATTGAGATCGCGGAGAAAGTGTCAATTTTAAATCTTTTTTATTATCTTTCAATGGCCCTTCATGCCGGTTTTGTGAATTTACCTTTCACCGGTTTCAAAATGTTAAAAAAAAGAATTAGAGCATAACTCTAGTTCCTCTTTTAGGTATCTAGACAAAATTCACAATGAAAATGGATTAGTGGTGGAAGTGAAATAGCAATGTTGAAGGAAGGAGCCAAAAGAAGAAGAAGAAGGTTTGAAATGCAAGTGGTGGTATTTAAATAGGATAGGGACTGGTTGTTTTGGTGTTTTACTAATCTGCTGTTGTAGCTGCCGCTAAAACCATCAATACTCCATATTTCCAATTTCTTATCTGCCAGTTGCATCAGTTAATTTGGTGGCAATTATAACAATTTGGAATTCAACGACATTTCATTTTTTGGATGACAATAACAGATCAGCAAAAGCTCACCCACCTTCTTCTTCTTCTTCAACAGTGTTTACGGGCATACCTTTCCCCGGCCTTTTGGCTAAAATCAAGTGTACCAGTGTTTACGGGCCTGTTTGCGTTTTTTACTTTTTATGTACATAGAGGTAAATTATATGTAGAGAATATTTGTTTGTTAAACCAAAGTCTGGGATGAGATTCAAACGGAGTTATGAATCATGAATTTACTCAATTGTCTTAACATATAAGTACTTCATTCGTTCCAAAATGAACGTACTTGTTTCCATTTTTAGAAAAATTTAGTTCGTGTCGTATATTTACTTTTGTATAGTCATGAGATGCTAACTAACTTGTTATAAGGACATCATTGTTTATTCATGTATAACTAATTTACTAAAGAATGAAAGAGTACACTCATTTTGAGATTAGCAGAGTAAAAATAGTTTATAACATAAAGAAATTTATGTTTTATATGCAATTGGTTGACCTAATCATCTTCACCGCCGATCATGTAGAACTTACAAGTATTAGGATCTAACAATGAGTTCTACTGTAAAACTAGAACAGTCAACTACAAAGAGTAAAATATGTACATTTCAAAACACATGATAAAATCTACTACAAGAGATATTGTGGAGTAAAAATATTTGTGTCAGCTTCAACAGCCAAATAACATTTGTCCTCAGTGTCTATGTCTATATGCACGTTGTTGATATCCTGACTAATAGTATGGTCATCAAAAGTCATGAATGTTCAATAAATTCTTCACCCGGAAGGATTTTTGATTGTGTGGACCGATCTAGGTGTGACAATGAGCAATTAGGGTTCATAAATACAACCCACCCAAACTTACAGCTAAACCCAGCTCATTAATGGGTCTTTTTTTCCCACACTTCACTTTCTCAGTCTATATTTGAAACAATCTACAAATTCTGGAAAGTTTGATCCCTAACAATGATCCAGTAAAAATATATGCAGAAGGGATGAATTAGATGTAAGGTTGGGATGACTAGTACACACTACAAATTGAACAAATATGTTTCTAATATCAAGCAACAATTCTCTATATTGAAAACCTATCTCTTATCATATAGTATATCATATATAGATATGCACATGAACAAAATGATCAAATAATGAGGACAACCCTTTTAAACTATCTTACTGTACATATATATGAGCAAAAGGGTTTACTATGTTCTGTGTAATCTTACCATCTGGTCAATGTGTTGCACGCGCTAATCTCCTTCTTCCTTTTTGCTGGATGACTTGTTACCTTGTCGAAGCAACATAGTTTTCATTTCTCTGTAGCTTCGGAGTTCCTCCAATGCATCAGCAGTCGTCTTCCAAACCCCAGCAACATTCAAGGAAGCAGCATGTTCAACTGCCCCCCGTGTCTTGGGTATTTGGTTAGGATCTTGCACAATGTTGCTAAATGTTTCAGGCTTGGCACCCTGTGACATGTTTATTGAACTGGAGATGTCTTGCCGAAGAGGTGCAGCTTTCTTCAACATATGAACCAGAGCACCAACAGCAGCATCTTGAGATTTCCTAATTGGAAAAAACACTCCAGGCTCGAGAGGTTCGCATAGATGCCCTTTCTGATCATAGGATTCAGGTCTACCATATACATATATAGTAGGTCAGTTCATATTCACCAAGTAATAAAATTTTAAAACAAAACTACAACTCCAATAACCATAATTAAAAGACAATCCAGTCCGAGATGACCCCCAAACAATTGACCGGAAGAGATAAAGAGTTCAAGACTATCTCAATAAGAAACATAAAGACAAGAAGTCAATAATGCCAAGTACACCTTCAAGAGATAACTTCAGAAACTACCATCATAGGCAGATAGAGAAGGGAAAAGGATGAAATGGCCTTTTCAGTTCTCTGGTTAAAATGGTCTACACAATCTAACCAGTTCCACTAGAACCGTTTCTCATAAAAATCAATGCTCTAATTGCTCTACATTTTTTCAGTTGTTTACTTAACATAAAATTTATCCTCCTAGGAAGCCTTATGAGAACTGAGGCATGACACAAACAGACAAAAATTACATTCTAACAAACCCACAACTTTGATGTTGCCTAAATGAAATAATGTGCGACAATGACAAATATCACCAACACACACTAGGGAAAGCACGGTTTCAACTTTCAACATTGTTAAGAATGAAAACATATGTAGTGAACACATACATCAAACCTGCTAAATAAATAACTATACAGGTGCACAAAAATATGAGCATATACATATGAACACAATACAGCCCCACAACATCCTACAGATGAAGAAGTAAGGTAATATGTTAAGGTAAGGTGTTTATTCAATGCATTAGCCAATTCCTAGTCCGCCTTAGCGAAAATTCAGTGTAATCTAAATACAGGTTATTTGTGATGCCTATGGTGAAAGCAAACTGCCACATGTTTATAAAAGATGAGAAATTCATCACTTTCTAGTCAAACAAAGCATCAGCTAGTGTTCCCAATCTCTACTGGTTAAGTAATGGCACAAAAAACAAGTGTTTTGTTAAGAATAAATAATATGCACTGATACATGTTTTCCATGGCAAATAACAAATTTACATAACGCATCTTGCTACAAATCGTACATATTTTCTAGCTTGGAAGCTTATGCTTTTTTATTTTTCTCAAATGGTTATCAGACACACATCCTCATATCATGACTCATGTCACCATGAATGCTGCTTTTGGATTATGCATCATATATTTGGAAGCTTCCTTGTTTTTACCAAAACTACTCCAAGCATTGAGTAGATGACCTGATGTTGGATGCAAAAGGAACAACTACAGTTTAATTTAGGTTGTTTGAAATTTTTTCAAATTTTATGTATTTTTAGTTTTCAGTAAATGAGTTACTGATATATCTAGGTTAAGTTATGGCATACTAGTCATAAACCCCGAAGTCACTTATTAGTTCCCTTGTTTAGCTACTGATAAATTGAATATTTAATAGTTATTAAGTTATGAGTGTTCTCTGATCCTGTCCTTGACATGATTCTACTATCACTGCTCCATTTTTTTCTGATTTGTATTTATCACACGACACTTCTATTTCATTTCTCACTGCACAATTTTCTTTTATTTATAGCCAAATCTCTTATTTATCCCTACTGTTCTTATCTTGGCTATTAGATACCTAGATTATTGCCAGAACATACCTCGTCCAGAATCTCTTCTGACAAAGTGACAAGTTATTACACATTCAAAGGATCAAATCCATGGCCATTTTTCTGGATTCGATCAATAAAAACAATTAGAATCGCATATGTTTCCTTGTCTGATTGTGATCTTCTCTAGATCCTAATTACATTATGCAGGGCCCTCGCTTCTGAATAAAAGAAAAGGAATTTTTTTAAAGAACATTATCAACATATATGGTATAAGTTGATTAACAGAAAATGTGTTTGAGTTTTGAGGGATATATTTCCTATAGACTAGGAGTCCTAGTCTATAGGAAATATATCCTTCAAAACTCAAACACATTTTCAGGCTTCAGTGATAATGAATCCCCACAACATAATCACACATTACGAGACTCTTGACAGTAAGATGACATACTTCATCTTTACAGTCAAATGGTCTGTTATGTTACAAGAAATGTGATAGTTCCTCCAATAAATTTGATTGAAATTCAAGACACCAGATTTCAATAATTCTTCAACATGAGCTCAGAGAGTTATAAACTAGTAAAACAACGCAAGTAGAGCACAAATGTAAATCAAAGGCAACAATGAAAGCAAAAACAAGTAAATCAATTGCAAGCGTGATTAATGAACTTCATTAATTACCTGCTACCTGGATCTGTTATGTCATCATCCACATCAAACGCGCATGCAAATTCAGACTCATCAAAATCATCTGGGAAAGACCTACTGGAGGTTCTGGATAATGAAATTTGCTGTGAGCTGTTGGATGATATCCTCAGCGCAGAATATTTCCTAGCTTCATCTTTCCCAATGGCAGACAACTACAGCAGAGGAAGACAAATTATTAACATAACAGATAAATTGTTACAGAAAGTTCACCAGGTTGAGCATATACAGAACCTTCTCATCTGTTCGATCAGTCCCAGAAGTGACAGGTTTAGCAACTTTTGGAGTAGGTGATGGAAGCGGATTTTGCTTGCAAAATGAAGGCGAGTTAGCAAGTTTATCTACAGGTATCTTAACAGGAGCACTTTCAGTACGTAAAAGAACTCTTGATAGATGATTCCCAGGAATGTAGATAGGTGGTGATGGGGATTGGGATGGGGTATAGTTAGGTGAAGGGCAGTACTCATCAAAATTTGTGTTCTTCTTATGAAATAGAGATGTTTCAGGTGGGTGCAGAGGTGGCAAATCTGTAGGTACAAAACCACGGGAACTTGGATTTGAGGCTAAAGCATGCAAGTCTGAATGTGTCGGAGAAGGTGAGTAAGAAATTGAAGGTGGTGAGGCTCTATATTGATCATAACTCCAACTGTGCCGTCTTGAAAATGGCAAGGATGATGGAGAGCCGTGTGAACCAGGAAGAGTGGGGAACCTCTTCAAAGGATCTGCCAATGGACTTCCAACATAATCCTGTATCACTTGTGGTGAAATTGGGGTTGATGGTTCAGAGATCACATCTGAGAGTGATGCGCGGTACAACACTGAAAGGCAAAGCCTACCACAAGGAGTATCCACAGGGTTAAACCCGAAGTTCTGCATTTCTGCCTCTTCTCTACGAGTAAAGGGCTCAACAAAAGAACAGGCACGGTGAGCAAGTGTAAATGCATGTATTTGTCCAGACGAATTGAGGCCACGAAAGATTTTATATGCAGGTAAAAGCCTCACAGTTGTATACAAAGACCTCAAAAGTAAAATTGATTTCTTATACAACATGTGCAAAATATTATTGCTCGATCTTCTGTTCCCAGAACTACAATCCTTACCCTTCCGGCTCTCATATTGCACCACCCACCTCTCTAATATCTTTTCCTTCTTTGCCTCAGACCCGAAATCTTCCTGATCAGAGTTACAATAATTTGAATACCGCTCTTTCAATGATAAGTTCCTAACAAGGTCTCTTTTGGGGGAGAAACTCATAGGGTCCCAATCAAGTTGCCTCTGCACCAAAACCACATCAACCACCAAAGGCTCGAGATTGCTCTGGCGCCAGAGATCAAGATTCTCGAGAGCTGCAGGGCACTCCTGAAGCGCTAGGTTGAACCACTTATCTCTGGGCCTCACACTTGATGTAGACGAGGAGGACGAGCATGGAGAAGACAAACCTTGATCACCACTGAAATTGAGCGGGGACACACAAGGGGTCCTTGACTCAAGTATTATGTGGAGACTTTTTGCAAAGAACTCGGTAATTATCTGTTCCATTTTGGCTTGCTCCGAGTGAGAATTACCATGGTAGCTCGACATTTCCCACAACCACAAAAACTGCCACAAACCCTTTAAGTGGATTATATAACCCAATCACTCTAAAGCCCCCAAATTTATATCAATTCACTGCAATAGAAACAATGACAACTCAACAAACTAATAATACTAAAAGTTTAACAGAAATCAAAATAAATACAACCGAACACAAAATGATCAAACCAAAACAAAAATGAAACAGTTTACAATTATGGCAATGTGTGAGTGTAAACATGAGTTCATATAATATAAAAATAAAAAATAAAAAGACCAGGCGTGGACTCAGTGCTCACTGGTTCTTGTTCATCATTTATCAAGAACCACTCTCATCCAACCAAATGGGTATTTTTGTTTTTGCTATTTCATAATACCCATATGATTAAAACCTTGAAAAAACAGTATATTTTCGCAAAATTCGATCGAGACTGAACAAAAAAAAAAACGAATACCGAGCGGAATTGGAGAGCCCTAGATATAGACAGAGCTGGTGAAGCAGAAAATTGAAAAGGAGAGTGAAACGCAACTACGTACTGGAAAAGCCATATAGAGAGAGAGAGAGATAGAGAGAGAGAGAGAGGTGTGAGCTTGACTCACCGCCATGGGTTTTAGCTGAGTGAGAGTTGAATCGTTCGGTGTTTCGCTGGTCATCATTTGTCAGGATTCTTATTATTTTTGGTTCATCTGTTGCTAAGAATTTGAAAACGTTTTGGGCTTCTTCTGCTTCTGTTCTTCTGCTACAATCTCTGCTTCTCCGTCATTGTTTGACAAGGTTTCGGTTTCGGTTTCGGGTTACTATGGTAACGAATCAGGACCCATAAGGTCCTAGGACCCGAGCCGTCCAATACTACACTAGCCGTCAAATTGGGCTCGGCCTGATGGGTATTGGGCCAACTCAGATTGAACGGTGTTGGTTTTGTGTAAAAATAGATTCAATGTGCCATTTCCTGAGGTTTGTTTTTGTTTTGGAAATTGTAGTTTTGGGGCCCGGAACTTTGAAGATATGATATTTTCCACGCCGAAAGCTTTAAACCATTACAATTAATGCGCGTGTTTCGACTTGTCATCGTGTCTACGTGTTACGATAGTTATCTTAGAAATGTTATAAGACTGAAATCGTGGGGCGGGGCAGGAAGCTCGAGCCTTTGAGGGTGAAGCTGGAGGCTTAGATCTTTGGAGTTAAGTTTATGGTGTATGTGTAAGGTTAGCATACTGTTAAGTAGAGACATTAGTGTGTACCCAAATATAAACGTATCGGATAAAGTAGGGAGAAAAAGTATCTTGTAAATTCTTGAAGATTCATTTCTCTAACCAATTAAGGATTGTGCATTTATATTTATAAACTAAGATCGTCATGTGTTGTGTGGTCGGTCCTTGGAGGAACGAGGTCCGCTTTAGGATTGGAGTTCTAGCTTTTCGATCGCACCAACCACAAGCGATAGATAAGATTTGGAGCTTAAATATGCCCTTCAAGCATTACATAGTGGAATGAACTCCCTAAAAGCCTTTACCGCTTTGTGTGACATCTTAGTGTATAAATGAAACAAGATGTCGTGGTGGTGGTTTAGTGAGACATAAGACCTTAGAGATGACTGACGAGGTAGGGGAGTCTCTAAAGTGATGCGGCAATGTGAAGATGCATAAAAATGACGTTTTAGGATTCTTTTGTAAAGGCTAAATGTGTGGCCTTTCCTAGAGGTCTCAAAAGTGACCACGGAAGGAGAACAAATATTAATAGACAAAGAAGAATTTTCATCGTTTAAGAGGTCATAATAATAAGTTTTAACTTATTTTAGCTTATGATACAAAGAGATACAAGCCCGATGTAACAAAAAGATAAAGACCAAGAAAAGACAGTATCGATGCAAAGGTCTTGACACTACAAACATAGTAGTGCATCGCACGTGCACGACATTCATTAAATTATCCCAAAATGTGCATGGGACACACATAACATAGCTATATAATTAAGTATATACGGGAACATAGTGAAATCCAACAACAACAACAACAACTAGATATGGATCCAAGTAGTGGTATACAAAGCAACAAACCATAAATAAAAGCATCTCATATTTTCTTGGGATAATTATTGGGAACAGCTCTGTAATTGACGCCTTTTGCAATGAACTATCATGAACTTTTTTTCGTAATTTCTTACTATTATGTATTTTTTTTTATTCCGTTAGCAATTCCGTC
>JAYMTH010002581.1:0-12331 GCA_036897465.1 Pelargonium australe
AAATATATATAGACATAAACCTCTATATTTATAATGTGAACAATAATTTTAAATAAGATAAATACAGCACTATTAGTGTTGTTATATAGTAGTAAAATACTAAAATATGTAAATTACCATAATCAAACTTAAATTTATATTATACTCACAATGAAAGGTAATTTTTTAGGAGATATAAAGCTAAAAAGTAATATTTTCGTATGCTTTAAGGAAATTTAAAATATAGTTTATAAAAAGAGGAAATCTAATGCATAATAATATTTTGGGTAATTTAAATTTTTTTAATTAAATTTACCAAAACTCACATATTTATTAGATACTGACTTTATTTTGAAAAACTAAAAAATGTTGATAATCAA
Source organism: Pelargonium australe (assembly GCA_036897465.1). Lineage (NCBI taxonomy): Eukaryota > Viridiplantae > Streptophyta > Magnoliopsida > Geraniales > Geraniaceae > Pelargonium > Pelargonium australe. The sequence goes on from JAYMTH010002581.1 coordinate 360, forward strand.
TTTAGTTTTTGACTATTTCACAAAGGAATGACAACAAATTGGCCTATATGGATTTTTCAGATGGTTCAAAATGGTCATTTAGGAGAAAAATAGACTTTTGTTTCTTTCTCTTTTGCTCTAGTACTATGTTTGGATCTCCTTTAAATAAGGATCTCAACAGATTTGAGGGAACTTTATGATGAATCATAAAAATTACTTTAACAAAAACCTTAAATTATCTTTATCCCACATTGTGACTTGTGAGTGCAAAAGAAGGCTAAAGAACCTCGTTGGTTGTTCCCGAGCAAACCCTAATAGTATAGACAAACAAAACACCTCTATTTTCTCTTAAGAACCCACTAAAACCATTGCCGCGGTCATTCCAACAAAAGTTGAAGTCGTATACCGAGCAAACACGCAAATAATAAGAGAAAAATATGATTTACTTAACACTTTTTCTGTATACGTATTCAATGATATTATCAGTAATATTTATCGTACAGTATTAACAAATGAGTCAACAAAAACAACAATCAACTTAAGAGAAATTAAGACATAAAAGAAGAGCAAACTGAGGGGAAGAAGTGTACATATATGTCAGAATGTTGAGTTGTGTCCATCACAATTCAAGTGGATTTGTTGGGGCCATTTCCAGACTTCCTCTTCAAAACTACAATCCAAGTAATAGCTTCCAACAATACAGCAAGAGCCAGCAACACAAAGAGCACAACATAGTAAGCTGTTTGCCATTTCTTTTCAGGATTCAAGATCTCAATACCCTTAATCACATTGAAAATGCCCATCACCACTACTGTGAATCCTGCACTGTGGTGATAGATATCCCAGTACAATCTCAACGGCTCACCCTTGTGTGGTCTAAAAATCAATGCAGAAATCTACAGCAAATAACGAACCAGAATCTACTTGAGCTATTTCGGGTTTTGAACATTCAAAGATAGTCAATGTGTATACCAAGAACAGAATCATAGCAGAATGATGATTTCCGGTCCCATTTGGATATAAGGAAGAGAAAAGAGAGAAATGTCGTGATTACAGAAGAAAGATATGTTAGATAAGATCAATGAAATGTCATGATTCTTTTGTTCGTTTGCATATTATATGTTGTGATTTGGGAGTAGAATTTTTACCTGCAATGATGAGAGACAGAAGAGTGCTATTCCAATGTTGCGGTGAAGTGAGTATTGGATCACTTCAGATTCATTTCCAAGCTTCATGCCGATTCCCCAACCAGCAGTCCCGAGGATATAAGCAATCATCTGACATGAAACGTGGAGATAAAACCATAATGGATCCGCAGACGGGAAAACCCTCAAGTACCTTGCGATTATGACTCCGGTTGGAAACAGAATTCCCCAACTGATAACATTCAGTATCCCATGAAGCTGCCATAAGAAAAACATAGTGCAATCGATAACTTTTGAGAATCTAATCATCCTCCAAACGAATTTGCAGCACAACTTTTAGACCATGAAAATCTATACTCAAGTCAATGCAAATCTTAGGATCTAGCTGAGTGTCAGCTTTTACATTCACGAGCAAAATTTCAGCAAATAATTACAAACGAAACGAACAACAGCAACATAACTTCCGTGTTGTGTTAAAGACCAACATAAGAACATACTTATGCTTCTCCTTTTAGGTGTTTCTTGAGTTTCTTACAATCTAGAATCTCTCAAAGTTAGCCATTTCATAGATATTTCTTACTGAATAACATTTTTATGCATCAATAAAATGAAGTGCCCATCATTCTACATTTTATTGTTCATAATTATTGGATATGGGAATCTAAAATTTACTGTCTTTAGGATGTGATAATACTTATGCATCTTCTCATTGGGATTTTGAAGTTAAAATCTCAAATCCAATCTTCAAATTATTCAATCCAAATGCATAATCAAACAAGTCAAGACCTAAAATTCCCAAATCTGTATCCCCAAATCAGCTAAAATATTCAAAATAGAACAGCAAACCAAAAATGGCAAAATCAGTGCAAGATATTGACCAGGAAAAAAAAAAAAGGAAAAGGAAAACCCACATTCCTCTTTTGGACCTTCGAGTCCCCGGCGCCGGCGTTGCTTCTGATTGCAGCTTGACCGGCGGCCAAATCTAGGCTTCCCTTGGAATTCAAATTATCCGTTCCGAAGGCGTGGATTTGTGGTACACCGCCCGCCACCGAAGGACCCACCTGCCACACCTGGTTCACCGTGGTTTTCTTCTCCGGTAGCTTGATCTTGGCGAAAATTCTCGTCGACCCATCAACGCTCTCTGCGGCCAGGTCCCAGACCTCAAACGACAGCTTCGATTCCTTAACTTCCTTGTAGCTGTCGACGCTGTAGGTCTTGACGGTCATGGTTCCGCCGGTGCCCTTGAAGGCAATGAGCGATTGAGCCCCCAGCATGCCGGTGGCGGTGGGATTGATGGCCCACGCCACCCAACCGCCGCCACTGGGAGGTGCGGCGACGTATGCGATGGAGAGGGAGGAGTTGGCGGCGTCGTGGGTCCAATGCAGGTAGGCTTTGTGTTGGGGGAGGTCGACGCAGCGGTCGAAGACGCGGCCGGCGGGGAATTTTTGGGAGGAGCAGGTTTGGGAGAGGGCGGTTGAGACTAGCGCGGCCCATAGGAGGAGGAGGAGGAGAGGATTCGCCGCCATTGACGACGGCCGGAGAGAGCAGAGAAAGAGAAACGGTTTTGAGCGGTTGAGGGGGAATTTTGGCGCGATTTGTTGGGAAGTTGTGAAAATGAAAACGTTCAGGTTTTAGGGATGGGAGTGAGTGGATGGGCCAGTTGTGGAGCGACACGTGGAAGTAGTAACTGCTGAGATGATGAGGTGGCATGTAGTCCTTAATTTGTTAACGGTTTAAAATAGATATACGTAGCTGGATTTTTCCAAAACTGAATTTGTGTATAGATATTGGCTGAGAATACTGATGGTCTTCTTTTCTTTTCTTTTTTTGACAAAGATAGAGTTGCCAAAATAGTTAAGTTGGTTAGGTTACAATCCATCCCAAGTTTGGAGAATTTACATCAAAGTGTGTTTTCCATCTGAAAAGCATAGATGTACATATATGTGAAAAATAAAACATTTATTGGTTCGAGGTGAACACAACACTAAACAAAATGAAATGATGTAAGTTTAGAATGTCACTATTGTGGAGCCACTTTTCTTGAAGAAGAACATAGCTAGAGTTCTGGGCATTTCGATTCCATTAGTATTGATCCCCACGTGATCCACTGACGTCGCCCCAAAGCTACAAAAAAAACATGCAACATTAGAACAACACAAACATAAAAATGTGGAAAATGACAATATTTATGGAGAGAGAGACGTCATTTTCAATCTAATAGAGGTGTGTATTAAGGGTTCAATTCAACTTAATTGATGAAGAGCGTGAAATATGTTTTTTTTTTTTTTTTATAATTTGGAAAAATATTGAAGCAAGTGGGAGAATGATTCATATGCAAATTTAGAGCGAGAGGTTGATGTGGAAAGTTGTTGACCAAAAGATTGTTTGTGATATATATGAGGTTTAGGCATGTGTTGAAGACTCTTGCAACAAATGTTATAGTTCGAATGAGCAACATCTATATACTTGTGTGAAACACAACCTACACGAAATGTAGAAATGTTATCGCATTTGTGGAACGTATGGAGCCAAGTTGCTTTGAGTTATTTTCCGCTTTGGTACCAAAAACAAGTCGAAATGAAGCTTGGTGGATCAGCACATCTTGGAGATTTTAGACAAAATATGATCTCTTGGTACCCTCCCAAATTTTCCTTTAGATTCAATTTTAGGATATAAATATAATGACCCAACATCATGGTGAGTAGTGATATAATCGTCACATTAGCTCAATGACATAATCATTACATCAATTTTATTTGAGCGCATGATGGTTCAATCATGATTACATTTATGACTGATGTGAAATTTGTGACAAACTCATTTCACTTAATCACGTGTTCTCTTATTTGATGTGTAATTTGAGATTGAAACTCTACAATAGTTTTAAACTCTTCAATAAACATCGGATCAGGACAAATATATATTGAATTCACGCAATAAAACATACATGACATGTGTTTGTAGCTGTTGAATTTAATTCTTACATAAATAAAAGAAATTCTACATTAATTTTACACACATATAACATATTAGGTTTTTAGTAATTCAATGTCTACAAAGTCACTAGTAGTATCCTAAATTTTCAATTAAACTATAGGCTAGGTGCTACACATCTATATACATACAATTATAAGAAATTTTGACAAAAAAACAAAATCTAAATATGATCTTTTAGCCATTATATATGAGATCTTTCTCAAGCAAGTCCATGTCAAACCAAACAACTAGCTAGTTATAAAAATCTCACTAGATTTCTAAATTTTGATAACCTTTCTTCAACTTGCCCAAAGTCCTAGAGCTATAGCCAAGGTCCAAATATACAAGAAATTAGAAAATAAACAAAAACACATACATAATTATTGTATCAATACACAGTAAATAAACAGATTTAGCTAAAACTAAATGTAACATGCTTATTGTACTCAATGATGCTAAACAACAATTAGGACACAAAATCCAAACAAAAATCAAATTTCACCTAAAAAACAAACAAACTCCCAACAATAAGCGCGAGCGCAGACAAAAACAGCCCCACACTCATCTTCCTCGCATCTCCACCACTACTGTCCTTGCCGTTTCCGCTACTACCCGTCGTATTGTTGCTACTACCGGTCGTTCCGCTGCTCGGGCTCGGCGCCGGCGCCGGCGCCTCCGCCGTGAGCGACAGCGTCGACTTCGAGTTCAGATTTGCCGGCGCAAACTCGTGCTTCGCCGGCTTCCCGTCGTTCACGGCCGGGCCCACCTGCCACACCTGGTTCACCGCCTCCGCCTTTTCCGGCACCTTCATCGACGCGAAAATCGTCATGACGCCGGCCACCTCCGTGGCGCTCAGGTCCCAGACGTCGAACGAGAGTTTGGATTCGGTCACGGCGCTGTAGGAGCTGATGTTGTAGGTCTTGACGACCATGGCGGTGTTGTTCTTGAACGCGATCAGAGCCTGAGTCCCGGCCATTCCGGTGGCGGTGGGGTTGATCCCCCACGAGATCCAGCCGCCGGACTTCGCCGGAGTCGCCACGAAAGCTACGGTGAGAGACGAATTGGTCGCATTGTGGGTCCAGTGGAGGTAGGAGCTCAGGGACGAGAGGTCGCTGCAGTTCGCGAACATCTTGTTCGATAACTTCTGAGACGAGCAGCTCAGGGAATGCGCCGGCAAAATCAGAAGCACGCAGACGGAGAAAAAAGCGAAAAACGACAGCGTTTTAGCTTTGAAAGAGAGAGACGCCATTTTCGATCTGGTGGAGCTCTTTGCTTGAGCTTTAACTTTATAGACGAAGAAGGAGCACGGAATTGCATAAAGAACGCTTAGAACTGTGAAAATACAGGAGGCCAATGGGGAGACGACACGTAGAAGTATCTAGTTCGTGAGCATGACGTGGCAGAATTTGGTTGACTTGAAAGTGGTTGAATTTTAAGATCGTGCGAGATATAGGTAGGAAGAGGCATGTGCAGAAGGCGTGAGTCTGGCAACAAATGTTACCGTTCAAAGGAGCAAAATAGGCACGTGTGAGTCGCACAAGCGCATCCCACGTGATGTGTAAAAATGTTGGCGTGTGAGTGACACGTGTGGAGATGAGTTGGTTCACTTTATTTTCCACTTTCAAGTTTCAAGTGTGCGAACACAAACAAGACGAAATGGAATTGGATTCTTTTTTTTTTCTTTTTTTTTCATGCCAAGTTTTGTGGCCGACCATATATAATAGGTCTCTTTTATATTTTCTTGTATTTTCATGTAATTTTGGGTAACAGTTAATTCAAATCTTAAAAGCATATAATTAATTATAATTTTTACTACAATGACACAATAATGTTGCCTCTTGTTTTTTCAAGATCATTTAATGCACGTCAGTTTTAAACAAAACTCATTGACTCACAATAAAAATATATCTTTGAATGATAGATGACTGAACAAAATACATACAACAAAGTAGAGACTAACTACATAACTGATATAATAAGATTTAAAATAGAGAAGCATGAATAGAACCGATATACTTATAATAAACGTATTCTCAAGAACTAACATAAGTGGAGGATGATATAATAAGAAAGTGTCTGCAAAAAAATCGTTGAGAATTTTTTTTTAAAATGTCATGAAGAACTCATGAGAAGAGAGAAACCGCGAGGGTTTAATATTCACTTATTTAAAAATAAGTATTCACCATATCCTTTTCATTTAGTCATGAATTCAACTCGTCTTTGAAGTGCGATCACGGTTGAAAACCACACCATATCAACGCCTTAACACCTCAGATCAATCAAGACGTGTCACATTGCGAGTGTACTCTCCACCATGCACAATCGCACATACATCTTGTACAATTCCTCTCGCGAGAGTCATCCCGATCCTACTGAGTTAACTCACTCACCTGTGCAAGTAAATGAGCCAATTTGGCCCAATCATACTCTAAATTAGGCACACGATATGTTTATCTCACAAAATCACGTCACATTACTAGCTCTTCGAACATATAAGCATCATTAGATGGGCGCATAGACCCTACATATGTACAACACACTATATTAGGCTCATTGTGCCCAATTTCAATAAGATTAGGTTTAGAACATTACATTGGACCAAAATTAGGCCATATTACAACGATATCATATGAGCTATAAAAGAAAATCTAATTTTATCTCGTATCATCCTTAGTTTCTCGTCAATTGAAAGTCATAGTCAATTTGGGACTATTGAATTCTAAAGTAATCATTTAATAAGTTAATTCTTTGTGTCTCACTCTCTCTTAACATGTTTGGACCAAAATTGAGTTTAACCTCTCGTTCAAATGTCATCATATAATATTAGCTAAATCTATCTCACTAAGATTCATTGTACACACGAATTCTTTTTTGAAATATAAAATGCCAAAAGAAAAGAGATTAAACAAAATTTGATTAGTACATTATATAAATAAAGAGGTGGTACATGTTCTTAACTTATTGGGTGACATTTAGTTAGATCATAAGCTTGGTAGATAATAAAATAAAGTACCCAATAACACAAATTTATTATAATATCCCAACTCCTATTCTTATGTAAATAAAATATTCAACTTGGTTGGGTAAACAAGCATGTGAGACTTTATATTTGTGTAGACTTATTTTTTTGTGAAATAGTCATGTGAACTTAAATGAAAACCCATGTGACAAGGAGGAAAAAAAGCAGTAAACCATGGATTCAACTGGTCAATAACTCAAAAAGTAGGGACCTTTAAGTAATAAGCAGTGATGTCACCACAAACCCAAAATTCAAAGTAGTGTGGAATTTGGAATGGGGATGGATTGGTGGGTCAGCAAGGAAAGTGAAAAAAATAAAAATAAAAGCAAAAGCCAATGCTCCACTATTGTTTACCCACCATTAGACATGTCAATTTGACCCGAATGTGATGGGTACCCGACATTCGATCATAATTGAACCAAAGTTGATCTGGTCAGGTCAATATGTAAAGTTTTTGGCTGGATAAACTAATCAAATCATTTTAATTTATACTTATAACTAGAAATTCGACCAAACTGAACATTTTATAAGACCGGTTTAGAGTTTGACAATCCGAACCTGACTTTACATTTTGCTGCCTCCACCCTTATTGATGAAGATATATTATTGATTGTGTTGTGAATTAGCCAGTCATGATCTCAGTATTCTCTTTTAAACTTTTTGGTTAATGAATTAACTAATTGCAATTTGCAAAAAGTCCAATAGCTTTTGGATTGATCATCTTTAATGAAACAACTAAGCATTTCAGAGGGTTGCTCTTGCATGCAATGAATGAATGTGATGATTGTGTACATTAGATTTAATTTTTATGTTCCTTTGTCCCATAACACATGCCATTACATTATTATGTCAAAAACACCTTAACCATGCATGAAGCTTAATAACTCAGTGGAGTGTTAGTTACAATTTGAAAACAATTCGTTGAACAAGTAACAATTTTGAATTTTGAGGGAAGATTTTGGTGCACAAATCAATGCATAAAAGATAGGTGACAAGATCATTATGTTGTTCTCTTATGTTAATATCAATTCAAAAACTTGAAATGTACATGAGAATGCATTTTTTTTTTTTTTTTGGTGTGTCAACATATTTAGTTAAATGGTGGTAGTTGCATTGTTGTGAATGGAGACTATTAAATAATGATTCGAAACGTGTGAAGATGAAGTGAAGGCATATGAGACTCGAACGGATGTGCTATTGTCCTAAAAGTTTGAGGAGTAAGGAAGAGAGCAAGAATGAACGTTCACATGTCTTGAACGGGCGTTCAACCTTGAGACCGCGTATTTGTGAGTATGAACGGGAGACAACAAGACCGTTCAACTCGTCTGAGTGGAGGTGCTCGATTTGAGTCTTTTATATTGCACAAATGTTATTGGGCTTAAATACTAGGCCCAAACAGAATCAAGTTACTGATTTATGTAGTTGCTCTAAAACTTACTAAGCCCATTGTTAGTCTAAAGCCCAACTAAAAGGCCTTGACGATTATGGGCTCACAACAACCGTATCGTTTCGTATGGTGGTACTGAAAACACCAGATCAGTCCTCTTTCGTATATACACGAATGTTCAAAACCCTAATTTGCTTCTCTATCTTCTTCACTTTAGGCCGTTAGGGTTTACAGAACAGGTGAGCCTCTCTCTCGTTTTCTCAATCTTCCTCGAAGGTTAGCTCTCGATTGTTTTGCTAGTCTCTTGTTAATTTTATTTATCGATTATAATATCCAGATTTTGAACTGGACTGATGCTTTAGTTTGTTTCTGATTTATCTTCTGATTTGATTTTTAATTATGTTCTCAGAGAAACAATGGCGGTTCCTTTGCTTACCAAGAAGATCGTGAAGAAGCGCGTGAAGCAGTTCAAGAGGCCGCAGAGTGACCGGAAGATTTCGGTTAAGGTATATATGATTTGCTATATTCCTTTTAAATTTGTTTCGAACTCTTGCAAGTGATTTGAGAATTGGAGAAGTTAAATGGTTACAATTTTATGCTGTTAAACCTTTTTATCTTATAATTTATCTTTGAATGTTGTATTTTAGTAAGCATGTCCTTTGGAACTTTGAAATGGATGGTCTAGAATTCTGAAAATTGCATGATATATATATACACTAGATCACTAGATTCAGCCTGGTGCTTTGTCAGCAGGCAGTCTCAACCCCTTGGTAATGGATGATACTGAGCAAGTGATCAAAAAACTTTCTTCCCGAGTCCCGACGTGGAGATCCGCCAAAATGTGTGTCCACTTAACTGTTGAGTTAGTTAGGATTGAACATTTACCTTTAATAACAAAGGGATTCAAACTACCAGAAGTGATATTGTTTTTGGTGGTTCATGCATAACTAAGTAACCAGAAAGAAAAAGTAGAGATTCATTTCATTACAATTTTTTTAAAGAGTGGACACTCATTATTGGGTGGATGGAGTAATTAACAATGTGTAATCCTATTATTTTTTTGACTGAGCGTCAGCCTTTGCTTTCTTTCTCTTTTTTCTAATGCCACCTTTTGTTTCGCTATTATCAAGCTTCGTTATATAATTTTGGAAGCAATATTTGAGTTATTGGTGATGTAATCTTAAACAAATAAATTGTGACGCCTAAATCTGTTATAATATGGCTTGCACTGGTTGCTCTTTTAGTGTTGAACCTTCGTAAGGTTTCGAACTTTCGATCATCTGAAATTGATTATTTTAAAATTAATTCTGTTCCAACTTTCACTTCTCACATGCTGATAGAGTTTACATACCTACACATTTATTTCTAGTCATCACTGACATATAAGTTAAATTCAATTATTGTGTTTAATGATTATAAAAAAATTATTTTTGTTTATTGAATTTCTCTTTTCCAATCAAATTTTTTTGAACAAATAAACTGTTATTTGATTCTGCTCTGTCTTTATAATAGTTCTTTAGTGTTGCTATTGCCTGCCTTGAAATGCAGATTGGAGTGTTTGTGTTGTTTATACTGTTTGAATTTAGTTTTTATGTATTTTGTTATAAAGGATGTTTTTTCTCATCTATTGGATGCTATCTATACGTATGATTAACAGACAAGCTGGAGGAGACCCAAGGGTATTGATTCACGTGTGAGGAGGAAGTTTAAGGGAGTCACTCTTATGCCCAACATTGGTTACGGCTCAGACAAGAAGACTCGCCACTATCTCCCCAATGGTTTCAAGAAGTTTGTGGTGCATAACGCCAAAGAGCTTGAACTTTTGATGATGCACAACAGGTAAATTGTGGACAGTTAAATTGTATTGTACTAGGTTTTCATTTAAATGTTTATTCAACTTTATTGGTTCTTGTAATTTCAGGACTTACTGTGCTGAGATCGCACACAATGTATCAACCAGGAAGAGGAAGGAGATCGTCGAGCGTGCAGCTCAGCTGGATGTTGTTGTCACCAACAAGCTTGCCAGGTTGAGGAGCCAGGAGGACGAGTGATTTTCGGCACTATATCCTGTTAGATTTTGTTTTTTGGTGCAGTACTTTGATCAGTCAAATTGTCTTTGGTACTTTATGGTCATTATGCTAAGTTTTGTTTGAATTCTTACCCTAAACCTCAAGCATTTAATTAAATGTCAGTGAGTTTACTAGATAAACATATTCAATCTGTGTTTACTTTCTACTATATTGTTTATGTTCGTGCTTTTGAGTAGCTGGCTAATCATAAGTTATTGAATTAAATGTTCGAAGGTGACTTGATAGTAGACCATGTACCTATAACCGTGAAGCCTTTAAAGTTTGTTGTTGGGACATACTTGTCCAATTTATTTCTTCCTTTTTTGAGGTACTTGGCATTAGAGTCTTGTTGAGATTGCATTATTGAAGGTCACTTTTATCTTGGCTAATTGTTATCAGGAGTTATGAACATTTTTCTATGCTTTCATTTTTTGCTGATATTTACCATGATATTGGTGATTTCTTGCCAATGCTGTGATGGTCTTGTTTCTACTTTCTATCATGAATTTGAAAAATCCTTTTGCAGTTCGAACCATAAATGTGGTAGGTTTGCCCAAGTAGAGTTTTGCAAATCGGATTTCGGGCTGGTTTTGTTTTTTGGCATGAAAGGTGCTGAATCTTTCTAGGTTTCACCCAATTTGACCTAAAAAAAATTCAAGATTAATACATTTTGTGTTCCCGTGGTTTCTGGTCGAAATTGCCAGCTCTACTACTTACCTTGTGCTTTCTTATGTTGGTTAAAACTTGTATATGAAAATTGGTAAAGTATGTGATGCAATTGTCCTTGAATCAATGGTTAAAATATTTGAATGATGCTATATGTACAACTTTTTTTGTTTGTACAAAGTGACGTGTTAGATAGTTAAATATGGCACATCAAATATTTTGACGATGAGGTGGACTAATTAGAATTTGTCAAATGTATGGTGTGAGTTATAAATCGACCGGGCGCTGTCGCTTAGCGCCAGAAATTCATGAGATAATAGTGGTATCATGTGTCTGATTATTAGTTGTTTAAACTTAATTTTAAAACATAAAAATAAAAAATAGTATTTGTCACCTAAGCTGACACATTATTTTGTATAAAATTTAAGACGAATAGCATTTTTCAAAATTATTACTCTTTCTAAGTTTGTATTTAGATCATGCAACTTCATTGCCTCTTCTTTATCACTAGTATTTTTACCCGGTCACGCTCGGATTTATGATATTTGTATCTTTTGTAGCTGCTGTATTTATGTTAAAATTTCTTTAATAACTTAATTACTAACTTCTCTTCGTCTTAACTAACCCTAGTGTCGCCGCCTCTCTCTCTCTGCTAGGGCTTGAGTACAGTTGCAGCCGCCGGAGTTTCGCATTCGGTATCGCCAGGAGACGCTGGAGGTCAAGCAACGAGC
>JAYMTH010002582.1:0-12330 GCA_036897465.1 Pelargonium australe
GTTACTTTAAATATATATATATATATTAAGAGAAGTTTTGTTCATCACCTAATTATGCTTATAGTTTATGAATAATAATATGATTTTAAATAGTATCACTATCTATGTTGGTTATATAGCTGCACTAACTTTAACTTATGTGTAGACATAACCTGGGTGTGTATTATACATTTTTTTTGAAGGTGGGGTGTGTATTATATTAATTACCATATTGACGAAGATATTATATGGACACTAATTTCTTCAACAAAAGTGTGTGGTCATCTTTTGATATCATTAGTAAAAATAATATTTTTAAGAAACGTGTACAAATTTTGCATCTAAAGGACCCTAACAATACAATTAAACAAATAATTAAAGGGACTAATCAAGTATGGGGTTGATTTTCTCTACTCTTCATTAATCATTTCAATACAAATAAAGAGAAAAAAATCTAAATCAACCATGGTTATAACTCAATTGGTAACACAAGCCGAGATAGTGAAAAAACTCTCGTATTTGATTCTCATTAAACACATCTATGAGAAAGAGTAAAAAGTTTTAATTGTAACTAAATCACGAATATGCCAAAGATATTTCAAGCTGAGCTCCTTGCCTTGAGGCGCTTCGGTCACCCTGCTCTTCGAAGATGTCTCTTAAATGCTTGGGCGAAAGGTTGAGAAAATTATTTTCCATGTTGGTTCACTTGTAGTAGTGCATGTGATTCACCATTAGCACTCGGATGGTTGCGCCTTGAGTACACTTGTGGAGGAGATTAAGGGTGCTGAAACTTGATTCATTCTGGGTTTGAATGTTGGTTTGCTTTTTAGAAATTTGATTCTGAACAATGGGTAACATGGACACTTGTTGCCTTCAGTAGTTATATTTTTCGGTTTATACCATGGTATTTTTTAGAAGACCCGCACACTCGCAGTTGGCATCTTGAAGCCGTTTTACAACACCCGGACTAATTCACATTCGAGATTTGTTCAAAGTTAAAGTCTTTATTTTTTTCCTCTGAGTGTGTTGAGCAGCGATCGAACGCGAGCGCTCTTCTCACTCACACAACCTATGTTGCCAACTGCGTCACTACGTGGCCTCCCTAATTCTTATATCGAGTGAGTTAAGTTTAAGTTAACAAAACCAAAGCATGTGCAGTGCATCTTACAATGCTGGATTGCTTTTCTTTACAACTCACAGTTTCCTGTAATACATATGTGCATGCTACCCATGACAATGACAGTTCTTTACTCTAACAACCAATAAAAAGGATTACAAAAATTGTATCTTCATCATCTGCATAACTTTTTAGGTACTAGAATTGTGTGCTTCATCTTTGTTTTAAAGAAAAATAATATGGAGCAACTGAACAACATTCTAAATGGGAATGAAGGAAACCAATTTCCACTTACTGACTCTCTGCTATACATTCTAACTTGTAAGTTTCACAAACCAATTTCCACTACAACACTAATACTACTTATTCATGAACCAAAAGTTAGTTGCACCATTGAGCATCAACATCATGAAACACACACAACAGATGACTCTTCCCTGCACGTCTTCTCTATACAATCAGTTCATCTTCAAGATAATTGTACTCGAAAGTGAACTCAGTCTTAATCCTTTGGCACCTAAACGTACAAAAGATTCATGCATGTCAGAAACAACCACAGGTTAGAGAATATGTGAAGAGCAAGAGTGTGAGCATACCATCCATGTTGTAGGTCATCATTTGCAATATGGAAATCGAAGTAAACATATGTCCCCTGTTCATATTCGTCGGTAGCAACTTTTGGCTCTTCATGACGTTGAAACCATGTGTTGTATTTCCGGTGGTATCTCCAAGACTGCTTCTTCAGCTCTCTTGCAGCCAAATATTGTTGGTAAGTGTTCTGCAAATAATATCACACTTGAGAACAAGCTCATGCTACTACTTGTATCAAATGAATCACATTACATGAAAGAGAGATCACAGGGAACTAACTAAAAGCACCTGCTGATAGTAAAATGCAAAGAACAGTGTATCAGTTCCAAGATTATCAAGACTTAGTCGTTCCCAGAAAGCAGGATTATTAACAATGGGCGCTTGCACTTGTGGGTAGCTGGAGGGTGTCACTGCAGGGTGCTTCTGTAGAAGACAATAATGATATATTTATAAGTATGCTGAATTCATTCAGTTGGCGTTTGAATTGTAATTTTTTGTTCAGGAATGGAAATCAAGAATGACAATGAGAATGAGATCTTCATTTATCATGTTTGGATGAAGACTTTGGCCATGAAAATGGCTTTGGAATGGGAATCACAATCCCATTTCCATTCCAAAAAAGTTAATCCAAACGCTACCTAGAAGTAAACAGGCTAAACAACAGATCATGTAAGAGCATCCTTACAGGGGTATAGCTCTTTGTGCGTTCTGAGTCTTTGGGTTGAGGAAGTTTGTAATAGGCAGCATCCAGCATTTGTAAATTGTATAACTGATCATGCATTCCCCCAGAATTAACGGTTGATCCACTAAGGCTATCACCAATTGCACCAAGATCAGCAACACTTCTCCGACCAATAACCCCAAGGTTGGTAGAAGGTTGATTGGGTTGTAAAGGTTGCCCAGGAGATAGATCAGTATCTCTCGGTAGTTGAGCAGGTTCTGTTATAGACCCAGATATTACAGCCTGATGACAGAAAAAGTTACAGGCACTTAGATCAAGCCACTTCAATTATAAATTTTCATTTGAAGAAGTCGACATTTTCACCATACATCACGGCTGTAATTTTAACAGTTAATTACTAGCATCAAAATCAAGGCATAGTCCAATAAAAATTTCAATTGAAAAAAAAATGCACAGTATTTCATCTCAGTTATTAGAAGCTATTTCGACATATTTGAAACAGTAACTCTCACGGAACAGAGATGATTATCAATTGCAGGATCCTAAGAACTAAAGAAAAAATAAAAACAAAAAATCAATGCGTTTTCAGCGACTGTAACATAGAAAGACTATAAAGCAACTCATAGGAAGGTAGACAAAGATGAAATGCAATGCACATACAGGACTATCCACTGCATATGAAGCTTTCGGATCATCCTCGTTCCCTAGGTTCTTGCTTAACCCGGGATTAGAAGCAGATTCAGCAGTTGAATCATCAGGATTCTGCTGCTGCTGATCATCGACCTTTACATGGCTAACATCTGCATAAAAAACATATTAAGCTATTCAGTTTTTTTTGTCTTTAATCAAAAAGAGGATGTACGAAATATCCATCCAATACTAAACGATAATGCTAATGAAATTGTTAACATTCTAGAGTTCCCAATGCAAGCCACATTACATTTTGGCACATGTTTCCTATCACTATAATTCATGTTTACATCCTGTAGTTAACTATAATGCATGTCAGGTATAAATAGCTAAAATCGGTGTACTGACATTCTCCAACAAGGTTAGTAAAACCAATTAGGAGAAAACACAGAGCATGATATGAATATGTATTATTTATTTGTACGAAATAGCACATAATTTAATGGATATGTTCTGAGAAACTTCAAACAGTAAATGATAAGTTTTTCTTCTGCAATAAGTAGGAGAAAATGTAGAGCCCTACCCTTAGAACAAAAATGGAAGAGGATTGAAGCATGTGCACTCGTTACATGTGTTTTACATGTACATTTCTTAGAGACAATTATCGGTAGACTTCCAAACATTTATAGATGCAAAAATAGGCAATATTGGATTGCAGACAATTATCAGTGTACTTCCATGCATTTATTGGTGTGGAAACTACAATTATCAGTGTGACTAGATAATACTGGATTCTCATACATTTATCGGTTGGCTTACATACATTTATCAGTGTGAAAGGGTATATGTAATTTACATACCAAATGGTACATGCAATGAAAAACTTTTGAAAGAGTTCCCAACAAAAATAAAGCAAAGGTTTAGACGATGAAGGTACCAGTATCTTTTGGAGAAGGTGACATCAATGGCTGCTGACTTGACTGTTGATGAATGGGACTTGACTGTTGCTGTAAGGTAGCAGATGTGACAGTATTGAAACCTGGTGCCTGTACACCAAGTCCCAGACCACCTTGCTGGGAGACAGATGAACTCTGAGAAATAAACTGTATACACAAACAAGATGTTATGCAAATACTTGTATATTTCAGTAAAAAGGTGAACCAAAAATATAGGTTAACAAAATTAGTTTTCAAAGCTAACCATATCATCAAAAAGTTAAATAAATTTAATATTTACACAAATGAGATATTAATAGTAACCACATGCATGTTGATACATTTTAGGCAAAATAGGTAAAAGGTGATTCACCTTTGAGTAATATATTGAAGTTCAAGTATTTAAGAGGCAAATTTGAACCAAGAGGGAAAAAAATTAAAAGAGAAAAACATTTAAAATAATAAAAAGGTTTCAAAAAACAAAAATAAATAAATAATTTAGAAAAAACTTCCAGATCAATGAAAAAAGAACTAGCAGCACACTAGAGAGGAGAATCGATGATAAAATTCTGATGCTAACATTGCAGGACAAGTATCCTGGCTCATGACAGATGAAATGTACACATCCTGTATTCTTGGATCGCCTAATCTAAAAATGTGAACTGCATTAACAATAGAATGGATCCATGTAAAGTGCTTTTTACTTAATTTTTCTTATTTCTTTTCTTTTCTATTAGCATTTTTGTTGTTCTTTTAGGAGCTTTGGTCTATCCTATTTAGCAGGCATAAATCACCTGTAACGCCAGTACACCACCATAGTTTCCAAAAATCCTTTATGGCTTGGTTATAAATTCAATTGATATATTTAAAGGGAATTAATTTTGGGAATTATGCTAGTTAAAGTCCTATTGCCATCACAACCTGAACCTACGCAGCAGACGAGCAAATGATGGACCCGGAGGAACAAGTTAATAAAGCAAATAATTAGAAATAATCAAATAATTGTTAAAGTGGATGGGGACATCAATGATGGTATGGTAATTGCAGTGGTGATAACAAGGTACAATGCAATGATAAAAGGAGTTGAATAAATGGTGATGATTGCCAAGGTGTAGTTATGGGGTGGTCGCACCAAGTTCCATACCTGTTTTGAGATTATGTATATATGTTTGTTAAGATAATAATTAAAACTATTCCAACTTTAGAATGATAGCACTGTTCAGTATGCATACGAAATTAATCAATGGTTGAACAGTAATTATGTCATCTAACAATGTCAAGATAGCATTTTATGAAATTATCAAAATAAAAACGAAGCCATGAAAATTCTGCTTGATGCCAATGTAAAATGGTGAGCAATAAATTGTAAAGCTCAAACAAGAAAAATCACCTGCTGTAACAGTGGGTTTTGTTGTTGTGAAGAGAATTGTTTTTGAGTTCCCCCAACATTAGGCATGCTAAGGGTGTTGTGGCCTTGTTGCACTTGCTGGAGCCGCTGCAAAAATTTCTCCCTCTGATCTGGGGCTATCTCAGTTCTGCCACGAAACTGCCCCTGAAAAGGAAAATAGGTAACTTCCAATTAAGGGAAACAAATTCATATTCAAGAGTCATGTATGTTGTGTTGAAAGTTGAGTAAACTATTAAATAAGTCAACTCAAACACAACCCGATTATACAACAGGTTGAGTTACACAATACAAACATGACCTATTAGTATTGAACCTTTAATGGGTGACTTACTAGATAGTTTACACAACGCATTTAATTAGACGAGTTAGGAGGGTCAAGTGGATTTGACATGAACATATTTGGTTAGTCAAAACGAACACGGTCATACTAAAACCAAAATCTGCATAAATTCGTGTTGAGTTGAACGTCATGACCCAAATGTAAGCCTTACTTCCAAAGATGCAGTAGAAAACCAATTTCAGGGGAAAGTTGGAAAGCCATAAAACTGGTTTTACCAAGAACACCGCGGTTCTATATTGTCCAGTTTACTGACTTTAAAAAAACAGTTTTTATCCCCAAAACTAGTACAGACGTATGAATCTGTTCCCATCCAAGTATGTTTGTAAGCTCCCAGCAAGTAAACTTAGAAAGGGAAAAACATCCCAATTATGTGTTTGTGTGAAGGACAAGTATGGACCTTAGCAACAATTATTTTTTTAGGGGATTTGAGCATAGAAACAAAGCGCACACAACATACCCCTTCAGTCTGGTTCGGGAAGGAACTTCCAGGTCTCCATTGCATACCAGGAACCATAGAAGGGGAGAAGACTCTGCCAACTGCAGCAGCCTCACCAAGATTTCCTGAATCAACCGAGCCAGTTCCATCATTAGCCTTGGTAGCTTGAGGCATTATCATTCTATTACTTAGAGGAGACACCAGAAGCTGTCCCATACCAGTGCTGCCAAGTCTGTCATCAGATCCTAATATATTTCTCTTTGCTACATCAGAGGCTGAAGAAACTGCACTGAGAGCTCCATTGCTGGGAATTGAGCTGACAGAACTAAGAGGGATGCTAGATGCAGGTTGGCCAGAGAGGCCACCCCTGCCGATGCTCCTTAATCCAGTATCGGCAAGAGATGGAGATGCCCTACGACCAGGGAAGCTCAAAATATCTTCTTCTTTTGCAGGAGTAGACATATTTACAGGAGATGAAGGGTTAGCAGCACCAGCATTTTCCATAGCACCTCGAACACCACCAGAATTTGGAAGGGTTGCCGAAGTAGACACACTGACCAAATTATGAGTAGAAACATTAACAGGAGTGGAAGCTGTATGACCTGCAGAGGGTGTTGATGCAGCAGAACCAACTACACTAGTTTTTGGAGGCGGGGTTTCTGGAACAATTTCAGAACTACAATCTTGGGAAGCTATCTCTTCAACTGGCTCCTGGACTGAAGTACTTTGTTGATGACTGGGAGAGACAGCAGCCTGGACAGTATAACAACAGCAAAAGTTAAAAGGTTAATTTAAACGAAACTGAGATATTATCCATCCTATCACAGAGGAAACTCTTTTATGCATAATTTATTTATCCAAATAAAAGCTTTCTAACAGATAGCAATTAATGCAATCTAATTCATACGACTCAAAACTACAAAAGAGCAACCCAGTTCTCAAGGTCAAGGCTCCACCATTGTGGAGCCTGGGTAGGGCTATATATGTACCCAACCTTACCTGATTCAGCAAGAGGCTTTTCCCAGACTCAAACCCATAACCTTAAGGTAAAGGCATCTACCTTACCACACACTACCAAAACAAGGAAATTAAGTATTTGACATAAACTCAAAAGTCCACATATTTAGGTAGCACAAAACATATCAAAATCCCTAGTACTATGAAAAGGATTTTAGAGAATCACACATTATAAAGTTCATGTAATCTTACTAGGACTTAGACATAGGCTAATGAACCTAAAAAATCCTACTTAGCCTACCCCCACATGCATGTCTGTCAAATTCTTGCACAAGTAACAAACAGTATCCCCTTGTTTAGAAATCAAACCAACATGTTATGGTAATAAAGAAAGTACCATCCAACTACAACTGTTAATTGAACAAAGATTATACCTAAACCTCCAATTTCTCTATTCCTTTACAGATTCCGAGCTAGCAAACTATTAGATATAAGAATAACATGAATAATAAATTTTAAAATGTCAAGAGAGCAGGAAACAAACTGGTGTTTGAGATGATGCAGCCAAATTCGTCTTCAAACCAATAACGGGAGCACCCTGGGAGAAATAAAATATTTTCACTTTAAATTATTTAGCAAATTGGCATAGAGAAAAATATCCAACACTGATTTCAAGAAACTACAGAGAACAGATGCTTAAAGGAAAGCAGACTGCTTCTGCAAAGACAAAGCTCACGGTTGTAACTCTTTCATCCTTCACAATAAA
Source organism: Pelargonium australe (assembly GCA_036897465.1). NCBI lineage: Eukaryota > Viridiplantae > Streptophyta > Magnoliopsida > Geraniales > Geraniaceae > Pelargonium > Pelargonium australe. Next base: position 7,842 of record JAYMTH010002582.1, read on the forward strand.
ATCAGAGAAACCAATTAGAAAAAGAAAAAAATATCAAGTGAACATTTTCTAAAGCACATAATTATAGCAGCAGCTACCATCTCTGATAACTAATGACAATGGCCCAAAAAGACATTCCTATTTTTTCAACATACTCAACTCAGCATGCAAGATTGTACAAAATTAACAACAATCTTATTTCAACCTCTAACAAGTCCCGGAAATTAGAAAGAATAGCAGCTTACCTTGACAATACTGGGGGGACCAATGGCAACCAGCTCTTCAAGAGCCTCCACCTTCTCCAGCGGCAATGAGATGTAAAGCTCGTCCACATCACTAAATTCTTCGAAATCCTCCTACAGAATATTTTTCCAACATTGAAAGTAATTAACGTAGGTGATCCAGAAGCAAACACATATTTTTTGTTCAAAATACATGTCATATAAACAGAAGTACACTAAAGAACGGAGGCAGATATTCACTGGCATAATACATAATTCAAATTTTTAAAAAGCTAACATAAATGTAGATAAATAAACCTGATTACGCTCCACATAATCATCCAAGAAGTCTTTAACATCATTGACTTGCTCAGGACTCAATTCATCATTATCTAGAAGCCTTAAGATCAGCTCTAATTTCATTATATGAGCCTTGTGCCGAACAATCGATGTCTCCAGATGTGTCTGGCAAAGGTAAAAAAAAGAAGAAGAAAACATTAGACAAAAAAAAAAAATCAATTCCAAAAGGCGTGTTTCTCTCTTTTGGCCTACCAGTCTAGGTGGCCTTGTCCTCCCTTTCTTGACCGATAGACCCTCCATCTCAGCTTCAAAAATATCAATCTGGGATTCCAACTCGGAAACCTGCTCAACGACACAATATGTTACAAAACCATTTATTTTCAGCACTTCCTTGCTCATATCTGATAAGCTATTTCTACAACAAATCATATGCACATTCTATGAATAATGTAAAGTTAGATTCTTACCACATTATTCAACCAATCTCTTGTCTCGGCTTTAGCCTTTTCCTTTGGGTCCTGTCACCCAAACGAACAAAAGCATGATAAATTGTTTGATTTTTTATTTTTATTTTTAAAGTAATTGAGCAAGACAAGTAAGACAAATGGTACTTTTCAATAGACAATTATAGATTTAACTGCAATGCACAGCAACATAAAATGTAAGACACAAAGCAGAAGAAAAACAAAGAATAAATGGGAGGGCATCTAATACACTTTACAGTTTACACTATAAACCATTATAAAAAATGAAATGAGTATTGAACAATAACAGGCATGTTGCAAGCCTAACAGTACTCAACTATTCAGGAAGAAAGCACCTAGACCATGCAATCCATTCCCATACCATGCTTTCAAATATATCAACTGACTGACTGCCCCATTACCTTAAAACTACCACCATAGGACACTAGGACATGGATGATGGTGAAGAAATAGGCATTTAAAAAGGAAAACATTGAAAACTACCTAACACTACTTAGAAGCAGAAAGGTGACTAGCCAATATCTTTCAGAAGATTACATCACAAAATGAAATTCTAACCATCAAAGGTGAATAATCTCATCATATAAATATGCCTTGGCACAAAACCAAGTTGGCTGCAAATAATCACTACTAACACAAGCACCTCAACTCGGATGCCCAAATAAACCAGGATTTGAATATCTCCATCTTGCCAATTATAGTACAAACAAGGTCATGTGAGTGTGCACCGCTTACGGTTTTAGGTTGCTGGCCAAGCCCTTCTTTAGAGAATGCTTTTGTCTTTGTCTCCTTTTCACAAATTTTAAATCTTTCCATTTCACGCTCAATAAGTTTTCGAGCATCCACCAGGTCCTGCTCATAAGCGGCACTAACCTACGTCAACATATACCAAATAAGAGAATATTAATGGTCAACTCCAAATCAAGAATTAAGAAACTCCCAATTTAATATCAATGTAAAGGCAGGATAGGAAAAAATAAAAAATAAAATAAAGAGTGAAAAATAAAGACTAATGGAACTGATGAACAAAGATAGTGAAACAAAGGACATTGACAAACATATGTATCAAGAATGATAATGCTAACATAAACACGTCATCATTTTTAACAAGGTAACAAAAGAAGTCGGTCAATGATAGAAATGTGAAATACAAGTAAAATTGAATCACTTATATCAATACCAATACTTCTAAGAAATGAATATTTCAATTGGCAAATGTCATTGTATAGTTCAACCCAACAAAAGAAGTAAAAAATGGGAGAATAATTAGGATTTCTTTGCATAAGAGAAAATTGAGTAGGAGTACATCCCCTTTGCAAGCCAACAGTGACATATTTGGCACTCAATATGCATATCCTAGGCAAAATAACAAGAAAAACAACTTCAGGCCGAATGGCAACTCAACCATATTCATCACCACGTAGAACCAGAATTAAATCCTTAACCCTTTCCAACTGAAATCTAGATGTCCAACAATTCGAAAAATCATAAAATTCTCCTATAACACTCATAAGTCAGAGTAGTCCATCAGTATGCATCACAGAGGAGGAAAAAATTAGTACATGCAACCATCTATCCCTTTGCAATTCGACAAATTACAAACTGGAACTTCTATTCCCCACCCCAACAACAATCACAAAAACGTAAATATATAAAGTCTACCTGAAAAGAAACAACATACGACTATAAGAGGGTACAAATAACAACAAATCCAGACAGATTTCACCTCATTCTATCAACCTTCTTAACTCAAATCTCCCATAGAATTTCTGACTCCATCGGATAGCTCTAGAGGATGAATTCTTAGTGTGGACACTTATTTTACTTTATGAACAAGCTGCAGTATTCTGATCGAGCTACTTTAATTAGTTTCGCACACACAGGCAGACACATAGTTCGGTCTTTTATCAACACTTGACAAATATAAGCATCCACATTTGATGTAATCGCCAAAAGAACAATTAAATTCCAAAACAAAAAAGCTCTTTTCTTAGAAACATAACTTGATCACTTTAAATCCAATTGAATATAAGAGGCTCAACCAGGACTCCTCATCCTGTTATCTAACTAGTGAATATTCTATATATGCAACAGACAACTTGCAATGGAGTATCTTTCCAAGAAATGCATAGTTTATCTTCCACATAAAATACAGCAACTTAGGATTGATAGACCAAAATTGAACAGTTCCATTTTCCACCGAGAATTAAAGAACACATAAAATGCAAAGCGAAGCAAAAGAGACTCACCTTCTTGTCCTTGATCTCACTGGACTGAATCCATGTCTTGATTTGGTCTCTGTACCTCTGAAGCTTCTTAATCTCCTTCTTCAAATCCGCCTCAAACTTTTCCTTCTGATTCGCATTGTCCGTATCATAAACCTGAGCACAAAATCGCAATTCAAGAATCAAAATTCAACCAACAAAAAAAAACGGAAATGGATTAGAAATGAAGAAAACTGGAGCAGAAGACGTAACCTTGTTCCAGATGCTGTCAAATACATCGACCCCTTCCTGTACCTTCTTCAGAACCCGATCGATCTCACCCTGAAGCTTTCGGCTCGCTCCCATTGTGAAATTGTGATCGAAATGGATGTGCTCAACATTCAAAGAAAACCCCCAAGGCTTTTGATTGCCTGTGAAGTGAAGTTGATTTCTTATCCAAGTAGCAGCTTGTTTTATGATCGCTAATGGTGATGGTGGGCTGGGCTGGGCCGGTGAAATTGTCATCTTTGGTTGTGAAATCAGTTTTGACTTGTGGTTCAGAACCCGGCCCGGAACGGTCAGGTCGGCCGGTTCAACCGGGACCTGATGGAGTCACCGGAACTCAGTCAAGACCGGTAAAATCAGTTACCGGTCGACCGGCTTTTCAAAAGTTGGGTAAAATAAGTTGGGTTTCTTATGGAAAGATATAATAGTTTCATAAAGATGAGTAACGAACTACATACTGCAAAAGAAAAACATCTTATATATACTTAGATACCCTAACATGAGTAAATTGATTCGCAGATATTGGATGTTCATAAGGAAGACGGATTGTCATAAGCTTTGTTAAATTCTCCATTGCAGGACAATTAGATTAGCCATTGTTTTCTTCATAAACATTTAATGTGCAACATTACCAAACAAAACTCATCAATCATAACGAGATAAAAAAAAAAAAGTTTCACCTAGTAAAGACAGAACAAAACTTTCAACAATAGAAGATCTATCGCAATAGAAACAAAACCACAAAAATACTAGTTAAAATAAGAATAACATGAGAAAAATTTATCTACATGTAGTAAATATACTCTCACAAACTAACATATAGTGGACATGAATATGATAATGGGGTTCTTGTAAGGGGCTTATACAAGATAAGTTAGTTGTGGTGATAAAATAAAGGAATGAATAAAATTAATTAGGTCAAATATGCTATATATGTGTTTGATTCGACTATTTTTTCTAAATCCAAAATCAAGGTCTGATACGATGTCGCCTCGGTCTTGGGTGGTATGCACGT
>JAYMTH010002583.1:0-12329 GCA_036897465.1 Pelargonium australe
TTTGTTGTTTTTTTTTTTTTTTTTTTTTTGCTTGTGTGTTATTCTTTTCAAGCATTAAGAAGTGCACTAATTGTTGAGATACTATCTCTTGTGAACGTGAATTCTCAAAAGAATCCCCTTCCCTCCTAAAATAAGCAGTCTTTTTTTAATCTAAGCTATATCAGCAATAAACTGTAAGATACAATAAGGTTTTGAAATTTTGATTAATGATTTCAGTATTCTAGCCAAATCTTGTGTAATCAAACATCATGCACTTGTATCTGCATCTCCCAGAATTCATCTCTCATCTCTCTCACGCACAGAATGTATACATGTATATTCACACACATTATTTTTTCCCAGATATGCTTAGTTGGTTCATATATATATATATATATATCCAAGCAAATAATTGGGGGTATTTTGTTTTCTATTCTTGAATTAATAGTGATCAGGAAGACTAACATTAATTACTTTCTTCTCCTTCAATCATTCTCATGCACACATGATTTACTGCTCTCTAATGAAGATATATTAAGTTTATATATATTTTATATATATAGAAGAAACATCATTGCTTTAGATACATCGTCATATACTTTTTCCTTGCAAATAACTTCTCTTTGAATTCCTAATTTTATTTGTTAAATGATAATTTCTCTTTGTTAAGAAACTATTTAGTATTTGATTGACATGAAGAGTGTTAGAAGACTTCTTGACGAAAGTACAAAAGGTAAACTAAACCATTATTATCCATGATATAACATCATTCTTAGTGCTAATGGCTTATGCCCGAGCACCACGTCATTGACTTCGCGGCTCCGCGGACTTGCTCCCTTAGCGTAGCTCAAAGAGACTCTCTCCAGCAAAGGAGTCTGAAACCGTTTACGAGGTTTCAAGTCATTCTCATAAACCTTAGAAGGCTACCAAAGCCCTTGGTTAAGACCCAAAGACAATACAATGCAAGATAGAGCAACCGGAGGCCGAAGGGAGCTCAAACTAGAGCTCGGACGAAGCCAAGTACAAGCTCTCCTCCAGCTTTCCCTCTTCCCCATTCGGCCTTCCAACAAACTCAACCCCAAGTGATAGTTCCAAGTGACTCACCCCAACGAAAAGCTTCTGGAGCCCCAAAGACAATGGAGAACAACACTAAGGCAAGTGAAGGAAAATGAGGTCCAAGGAGGCTCAAGCAAGAGCTAGGACGGTGCTTGATCGAGATCATTCTCAACTCTCCCTCTCTCTCCCACTCGATCCATACAGAGTCTCAAGGCAACACAAGAGCCTTTAGAGGGACCCAAAACCTTTGTTTAAGTAGCTACGATAAGAGGAGCAAGACTGAGGCAAATGGAGGCAAAGCAAGGACCAAAGGAGGCTCAAATCATGCTTTGTCCGAGCTATTTGTTCAGGCTATTGTCACAACAATGGCTCGGATGGAACTCTAAGCCTCAAGTGGTCCCGAAAGTGGACCCCACGTTGCCATCAACCAATCACGCATCGGCACGTGGCGAATATTGGTGGTTTGTATATATACCTCCCTCTTGGTAAGAGAGATGGATCCTCATAATTGCATATCCTCTCTCTCTCTAAAACGCTCTCGAGAGCCTTCGTGTATTCCGTTTGAGATCTCATTCTCATGCCTGAGGCAGCGTCGTTGTTCTTTGGTGTCTTGCCTTGCAGGTCGAAGGCTCCAGACACCTTAACTTGGCGCTCCCTGCCATTGGATGTTCGTCCGAAAACACAGAAACTATAGGGTTAGAGAATAACACTTAGGAAAATTCTTTGACACCTGGACAAGACAAACAATTTAGTGTGCCTTGTTGACCATCATAAACAGACGCATCAAGTAGTTATCAACTTATGATTAGTGTCACTCCTATAACCTATAAAGGAGAAGATTTATATCATATTTGTGGCATCTGCTATGATAACCTGTCTTGCGCAGTCACCTCTAATCTCTCATTAACTTCTTTGGTATTATATTACAGGCTGTCCTTGAGAAGCAGAGTTACATGCTAATTGGGAGGCATGATATTGAGAGACTAATGCGAATTGATCCGGCAAGTGCATGTTTACCGAATCCACTTGGTCTGCCAAATGTGGACAATAATACCTCTGATGCTGAAGCTGCTGAGGTCGAACTCCTATGGAATGATTTATTGTTGAACTTGCGGCCAATCAAACAGGTAATCTTGTATCTATGGGTAATTCATATATCTTTAATTTATTAGTTTCTGGTGCTCTACTGAACGACCGGATTCTTTTATTTGTGGGACCATTGATTTTATATTAATAGATTTATTTTTTAATATTTCCATTCATGGCCTGAGAAGCCTTGCTGTTGAGATTCTCTTTGTTTAGTTAATGTGAGTCCTGACTAATCTGGATTTTCTGCGACATCTCTATTATGGAATATACACAATGTTTTTTTTTTCTCTCTATGTGCAGGAGAATTTAATTCGTGATGATAACAGGCTTATATTGCTGGCATCTCTCAGTGATTCACTAGAGTATGTTGCTGACTCAATCGAAAGGTAAAGTTTCATATCTCATGTCATTGTGTAGGAGTGTTCTGTCGCAAACCTTGACTGGGTTAATTTAGATACATCACAATAATCATATCTTTTGCATAATTTCAAGAACCAAATAGCTGAAGCTGCAAAAACATCATGAAATAGTATGAATGGAGTGCAATTATTAGTATAGAGTTATAGACCATGGTTTTTAGAGGTGAGAATGTGAGGCCAATGTGTTAAGGAGTGACCCTTACAATTCTGAACTACACTTGAACAATAAAATTGAATTACGGACATATAAAGAGTGAACATATTGGAACACTTTTCAAACTTGATTTACATGCAATAACTAATGTTTATTTACAAATTTGTGATGGGACAGAGTTTTTTTTTTTCCCCCGGAAGTTTAAGGTGAAAGTGATGACCTTTTCACATTTTAATACTTGGAAAATATATTTACTAACGAAAAAAATGGAAAAATGTTAAACCAAACAATGCGAGGCTATGGACCTAACTAAATGCTCAAAAGACATGCATTGTACTTTGGGTGTACACCAGAAGCCATGATGCATATGCCTTATAACAGTCCCACATTACTTTTTAAGCATCCAAGAGCTATATATGGCTTTGTGTCTAAAACATTTTGAAACAATATGGATTTCCAATTGCTGGGTAGGCCATGAAGGTGTTGAAGTGGGTATTGTCCCACATTGGAAAAAGTGAAAGAGAATGAGCTAATTATAATGGTGCGAATGAAACCCTACTAATAAGGTTGACCTTTTAGTAGTGAAAGCGCAAGTCATTGTATGTAGCCCAATATTCAAATTTAACATGGTATCAGATCTGGTTTTGATCCAGACTTGGCCCGAAGGTCCCACATTAGAAAAATAGAAAGAGAATGAGCTAAATATAATGGTGCACCAGACTTGGCCCGAAGGTGGCTCGCTTATGTTGCCTTCACGTATGGAAGAAAAACACAAATACCTACACGTGAGGGGCCCGAAGGTGGCCCGTTTATGTTGCCTTCACGTATGGAAGAAAAATACAAATACCTACACGTGAGGGGGTAATTGTCCCACATTGGAAAAGTAGAAAGAGAATGAGCTAAATATAATGGTGTAACCCAATATTCAAATTTAACAGTTTACTTCCTTGAAAATGTTACTTGTAACTTTGGTTGCTTTTGTAGAACAGACGCAAATATTATTCACTCTTTTTTCTTAAAGTTATTTGTGTATATCCTCTTTGTTTTTCTTGTTCTTGAAAGTTGCCTGATTCCTTTGTGTCATTTACAATCTTCTAAAACGTTAGGGGCTTGTTTAGTTGTGAAATATTTCTCTAGTTTTTATGTAAACATTTTCTAGAAATTTCAAATTTTGTTTAGTTGCACAATTTTCCATTTGGAAAATTAGAAAACCAACTTTTCCAAAATAGTTTGAAAAAGGGAAACTATTTTTTTTTTCAAATAGAAAACTCATTTTTACTTCTCTTATTCTCACGGTAACTATTTTGCATAGATGTTCTATTTTTAAATTTTGAATTTAATATTTTTTATTTCATTTTCTTAAACTCGAAAATAAAATTAAAAATGTTTCAACTAAACAAATTTTCTAAATTCTCCAAGTTTTCCAAATGAAAATGAAAACAAAAAACAAAAAAAATGAAGACATTTCTCTGCAACTAAACAGGCTCTAGGCTTTTCTTGGTTCCCTTTGCGAAGAAAATGGCATCACCGCAAGGAGAGACATGGAGACTTGTGTCTTGTGTTTTTGTTGTACTCTGTGATCACAATACTTCATGCTTGCATTTCATACCGTGCTTCCATGTGGAAAACCCTTGAAAGCATCAAATTGAGTATTTGCAAAAGTGAAGGAACTGTGTATCTCTTGCTTTATGCAGGCTTGGGCTAACAACCTTAAAAGCATCAAATCAAGTAAATGAGAATGCGAAGCACAACCATTCTCGGAAAAGCAGTGCATTTACTAAGGCGCCAGAGTCATTTGCTGATGAATATAGAAAATTAGCAGTTGATTGTCTTAGAGTTTTACGTGTGGAGATGCAGCTGGACACAATTTTTCATATGCAGGTCTGTGGAAAAAATGTGTAAATTTTTCATATTTTTTCCAATAGAACCGATTTCTATTGGATGATTCTTCATGAGGTCTGACATCATTATTGTTTAAACAGGAAATGGCAAATAGGGAATACCTGGAGGACCGTGATGCTGAAGAGCCAGATGACTTTATCGTTTCACTTACTGCTCAGGTCAGTATTTTATTATTATCAGCGAGTAAGTGCTTAGATTGATGTAGCTACACTCCAAATGGAGAGAGCACAAGTATATACACCCAAGATTCGCGAATTTAGCAAGAAGCTAAGCGCAGCAGAAAGAAAATTACAAAATAGAAGTTTCTGAGCTACAAATTAGCATTTAAAGGTTAATATCGGGTCCAGTAGTGAAAAAGTAACAGATAGCATGCATTGTTCACTACATTAAGTTATCTATAAAGCTCTTTTCCTGATTTGAGGCTTTTTTAAAATTGGAAGTATCCATATGGATAAGGCATAGGAGTTAAGACGGGAAAGTTTGTTTTAGTTTTGATTTTGTTGTGGGAGGAGGTTCATTTCCTGGAATGTTGTTTTCTTCAATGTCATGTGTGTGTGCTTGGAAGCAAATATCACAAGCCATTTTGGTTTCCTTACCCATAGATAACGCGTAGAGAAGAAGCAATGGCACCTTTTGTTGCTGGAGTAAAGCGCAGTTACATATTTGGTGGAATATGTAGCATCGCAGCATATACATCCATCAAGGTGTGCTTGTGACTCTCTCCCTCTCTCTCTATAACAATTTAATTTTTTGGGTGAAATTTCATTTATATGTTTTCGGATTTAGTTATGATTAGAATATGGAACACCTTTTCTATTCTTGTTTTTGCTGCTAATGAGAAGATGCAATATATGTTCAGGCTTTGGCTGATATGAAATCGATCAACCTTTTTGGGGTGCAGCAGATATGTCGAAACACTATTGCCTTGGAACAGGTAATTTTTTTTTTTTTCTCATATCCATTGTCTCAATTCTTCGGAAGTGTTATTGAATTACATGAATAGTTTCCAAAATATAGTATGCTTTATGAATGTTAAATTGATTCACATGTTTGATATAAGAAATATTCATTCCTACTTCCATAGATTCTTTCTTTGTTTTGGTGCTGAAAAATGAAGCGATGGAGAAGATCAACAAATTTTCATTGTTCATGTTTGATATATTTGCCTTTTAATTGTTAGACCCATTCTCTCAAGGATTTTTTGCCTGTTTCAAGTTCATGACTTTATATTGTGATTCTCGCAGCCAACCCCATATATTTCCAAATCGAACTTTGTTAAAAAAAAATACTATGATTTTTTATGTAAAATGAATAAACCATCCAACTCCTATGAAGATATTTGATTACCTAGTCACAAGTCTGATTAGGTTGTCATAGGAAATTTGTAAAATTATAACGGTGTGGGGATTGCAGTGTATGCTTCCTTGCTAGCTATCGAGATAACCTATCCATTTGGGAAACCGATCAAATCAATAATCATGGTCCCATTTAATCCATATGAAATTAAGCTGATCCAAAGTTCGTGTATACAGAAGCTTTTCAACCATTTTTATATTTTATTTGTTACTGCAGGCCCTGGCAGCTATTCCCTCAATTGATAGTGAATCGGTACAGCAGAGACTAGATCGTGTCCGAACTTACTATGAACTCCTAAACATGCCATATGAGGCAAGTCATCCAAATTTGACAGTTTCTTATCTTATAATCAGTCATTCTACTGTCTTGTAACACTACTTTATGTACCTGTATGCAGGCCTTGCTTGCTTTCATTACAGAGCACGAAACATTGTTTACAGCCACCGAGTAAGTTACATACAATTGCTTATCAACTTTTCTAATCTAAATACTACAACCAAAAAGTATTTAGTAGACTGTTTAAGTTTTGAAATATACTAATCAAAATGTGGGCCTTCCATTTCTCAAGAATTGAAGTTTAGAAAAACAAATAAATAAATGAATGTCTCCAAAGATATATATACGTTGACTTTATTTATTTATTGCTATACCAACACCATGAAGGAGGCTCAAACATGAGATCTCGAGGGGATCAAGCGCCTTAAACCTTTTGCCCCAATGGGTGTTGGTAGTTATGTTGAGTTAGAAGAAAGGATTAACTTGTGTCTTTGATAGGTATGGTAATCTTCTCAAGATCTTGGTCCCGGGAAGGGAGATTCCAGCTGATGCACAAGATCGGGTTTCAGAAATCTTATCCCACTAGATTCTCAGACAGTGGATGTCAACATTCTATTATGTTCCCAAGTATGACAGGCTATTCTTCCAAGTTGGGTAAATATACAGTGCAATGTATATAGATTTGATTGTTCATCCCGCTACCAGGTGGAGTAAACACTGTCATGGAAGTTGCTGGCCGGATGCACAACCATGTTGGGGTAAATTTTTGGTATGTGTTAATGAAGATTGTTGTCATCACATTAATTTCATATTTTTTAGAAAAAAAATATTCGTTCTGGTGTGCTCGTGTTTATTTGCGGATCTAGAGAGGCTCGGCTTGCAGAGAACTGGTCAAGTTGTGGTTTGTATTGCCTTGTAAAGTAATTCATACAAGTTTGCGGAGACTGACTGACATTTCTTGCTGCACAAAAATGGCCTAGGAAAGTTTGTACATTGCTTGTAGAGGATCATCTAAAGTTTTTGAAAACTTTTTTATTCCTAGTTAAAAATAGAGAGCAACAGTTGATTTTTTCTTTGATGGAATTGATTTAAATTAGTTCAGATTGAGATGGATTGAGCATTATTTTGTTCGTATCATGCCAAACCAAGATATTTACGGGAATGCATGTCATGTCATGCTGTGTCATGTTATCTGTATTCTTGTCAATTCGGGCCCCAATACTAACATAGGTTGAGCAAAAAACAACACATAAAATGGTTTTCGATAACTTTTTTTTATCAGTTCTAACCTTTCTTGTACTACCAAGACATGTTAGAATTGACGAAAAGCAAACCCGACTAGAAAAGGTGTTTTCTGGCCCAGCCCGTTTAGGCCCATGACCCACATTGTCATGTATACTTACAAGTCGTGTTCGTGTTTAATGCATTCACAAATTGCCAGCTCTAGCCTCTAGCCAAGAGGGAATGCCCTGTGGGATCATTTTGACAAATAAGTACTAAGAAAAGCTCTTCACATAATTGAGATCAGTATCCTGTATACAATATATCAATTCCAAAGCGCTAGTAACTTAATTTTACAGAGTAACTCTCGAAACCAACTTGCCTTTTGATACCTGGAAGAAGCATGATTCGTATCATCGTCTTCTCAGCAAGCCTGTGTGAAGCTAACCACCATTCCGGCATTTAACATGAAAGACTTGAGCCATAACTTGATGTCACGCCATATCTCTAGGAGCTTGTAGGGTGTTCACAAGAAAGGAGAACCTTCAGCCTTTTAAGGGAGCTGCTGCTGCTTTTGCCGTTGTCCAACCCATAGCCTTGAGATCGCTAAGTTTAAGTTCCTCGTGCTTCCCAATCCTGTATAATACACAGGGCAATAAAAGAGGAGCCTAATTTGTTAGTTATACTGTTGAAAGCAAATAAGAAACGGAACTATTGCATCATCAAGCTCAGAAAATCCTATTTTAAGTTTCTTCAGCAACCAGCTTCTGAGCTTTTCAAAAATATGAAATGGATGTTAAATTAGTCATTATCACAAGCATATGTTAGATGGATAGTCAAATTCCATGCATATTCATCAACTTATATCACTTCTTCACACGAATATTTGAACAGCTAAAAACTCAAAATGTGAGGATGAGATATAACTAGCAAGTGTCGTGTAGAAGGAAAATCCAACCCCAAACATCTTCAATAAATTATTGGTTGATGCTCTGTAAAACTTCACTATCGCATAGAATTGTTTTGATTTAGATAGTAATCACAATGAATGTGCAGTGATATTTACCATAGATATTTATGAAATTTCAACAGAAAAATGTGAGATAATTAACCAAATTAACCAGAGCATGATGAGAGCAATTACCCAAGACCAGATGGAAGTCTGAAACCACCTATGCGTACACGCTTTAATGCTTTAACCTAGAAGACAAGAAATATAGAGACAGCTAAAATGAGGGGAAAAAATAAGAAGCGGAAATAAACAAAATAAGATAGATATGAGCTATAACGTATAAAATAAAATCAAGCAACCAAGAAAATTCACAAATTCCAAATGCTATTGAAAATTATAATTATAATTCAAGGATACAGGCATGAACCAGAACCTAGTAGCCTTAAATTATAATTCAAGGATATCAACATACACACAGTTATAACAAATGAATAAATAAGTCAAAGCAAACAATACTTTCTTTTATAGTGTGTTGGAAAATTTACATGCACATCCCTTGAGTTCTGGTGAAATTAGTACACTGATAATTTCAGCAAACCTCAAGGACTATGCATATAAATTTTCTGTGAAATTCCATTGGTTCATCCGCAAAGCAATATTGCCAATTATTTTCTAATTGATGTGAACAAGTAACAACAAAGCAAAAGACCAGCCAACATATATAACCACAGAACAAGTTATTAATGGAATATGATAATGCTCTATCAAACACTGAAGCTAACCTCAAGTCCAGCATTTTTCACAAGTTCTCGAACTTCATGATTTCTTCCTTCATGAACCTATAGCAGTCCAGTTTTAGCGATACAAATTTAGCCTTTCCTCAATAATATAGATAGTTGTAATATGAATCAGTTCTTAAAGAAATACTAAGTAGTAAGTACCACAATACGAAGTCGATGTTTGGATATATCTGGCTGGGAAGGCAGTAACTCCACAAAATCTGGGATGCAACGTACACCATCAATGACTGTTCCTTCGCTGATGGCAATTAACTGCCGCTTACTGACAGGACCATTTACTGATGCTATATACCTAAAAGTAAAAAAAATAAAAAATAAAATAAAAAACATAAAAGGTGTAAGCCATTTTTTATTAGAAGATCCCATATTTTATAAATGGCAATATATCACTTAGAAAAGTGACTAATGAATATAAATGTTAATACCAGAAATGACTGTGAACATGATAACATAGCACAGTCCTTATATTTCTAGCCATTACTAAATACTAATTACTATGAAAGACTGTCGTCAACTTCTGAGAAAGCGACCAACCCATCTAGACGACATACTGACTTGCATAACATCCATTTAATATAATGGTTTATCATGTGCAATACAATTAGCTCTATAAGAAGAAAAAAAACATGCTATACAGTCCTTTATTTGTCAGTTGAACTAAGTGAACATAAGGGAGTTACTCTTTTGTTAAATTGCTGGAAGGATGTGCAAGTTGCTGAGCAAATTCACCTGTAAACAAACAGCATCAGCTTTAGGTTTAATAAATCAAATCCAAATTCTTACGACAAGATGCAACCAACTTTGCAAACATAGCATTTATGGTTAGAAGCCCAGAAACATTCATACCGTCATTAGTGACAATAATCAACCCTGTTGTTGCAACATCAAGGCGGCCAACGGTAAATAGCCGAGGTTTTGGTACCCCTGGGTATCGTTTATCCTGGTCAACAAATTACAATGTCATATTTGCATATATTAATTAACAAGAAGAATAAGAAGAAAAAAGACTTGAGATATAATAGTAGTATTTTACAATTGAAAATGAAAAAAGGGAAGAAAAACAATTGCAAGCTTCACATATGGCATACCCAGCTAGACATATATTCATCAAACAGAGACATCACAGATTTAGTCTCTTTCTCCCCAGATGAGCAAATGTACCTGTTATTATAATACTGTATAAATTCCCACAGATATACACAGCATTCAAACTCAAAATTGAATAGTAAAATGACAGACAAACCCTTTTGGCTTGTTCAAGGCAAGATACACTTTTGGAGGTAGAATTTTAGGGAGGCGGTTGCCATTAACGTAGATAACATCCCTTGCCGGATCCACACGAGTTTGTACATTAACACCAGAATGCTACTAAATAAATTTATGGAAACAAATTATAACCAACTATAACGTGAACACAGGATTCATGTGATCATTGAGAATTTTCAAATATTTTAAAGCCTCCCTCTCTCAAAAGAACCAACTGGAAAGGCTTGTATCAATATAATCTTTTGGAGTATGATGAGTATTACATTAAACATAGAGCACGAGGCTAGGAGCTTACCTGAGGAGAATTGCACACAGAGTTATTTACCGTCACCTTACCATCAAATATAAGTTGTTCACTGCTCCTTCGTGATGCCACTAGTTACAACAATAGCAAATTCCAAAATTATGGTACCTTTTCATACTGACACTAAATTGAAACATTCATATCATTCTGAAATTCCAAACTAATACAAATACTGAAAACAAAGCATCTACATCATTAACAAGTTCCAAAATTATCATA
This sequence comes from Pelargonium australe, assembly GCA_036897465.1. Taxonomy (NCBI): domain Eukaryota; kingdom Viridiplantae; phylum Streptophyta; class Magnoliopsida; order Geraniales; family Geraniaceae; genus Pelargonium; species Pelargonium australe. Next base: position 10,994 of record JAYMTH010002583.1, read on the forward strand.
AGATAAGGTTGCTTAGAAACGCAAATTCTCCCCAACTAAGCTGACAACCATTTATAACTTAAATCGAATTCAAAATTATACACATTCCTAATCAACACTACAAATTTCTTTCTCACGGCAGAAATCACAATTTCTATTACTCTTCTACAGCCATTTGTAAGAATCTGAACTAACAAACAAATAGAAATTTCACATGGAAAACAAAAATGAACAACGAATTCATAAATCAGATTCATAGCCACTACTAAATTGAATAAAACATTCTACACATTTTTTTTCTCTTCCCTTTTGCTCTTTTCCAGCCATTTCAAAGCAACCAAACAGAACAAAAAAAAAACACACACACACACACAAATACAGTACTGAACAGACACATGAACATCGGATTCATATTTAATAGCCATTCCTAAAATGAATTATAAAGCTTATGCATCCTTCCATTACTATTAAATAAAATCTCGCCAGCCGAAATTAAATTTCCTTTTCTCTTTTCCAGCCGTTTCCAACCAACCAAACGTAACAAAAGAAAACAACAATTTCACATGAACGCCGGCACTAAAAAGATTCATGATACAGTGTTCAGAACTCATATACCTCCGGCAGCAGCGAGAACCTTACTGAGGCGCTGCGGCTGATCACGGAAGTTCTCATTGTAGTACCTGCGCGCCGCCTTTGAGTACTTTGGCTCAGTTGTTGCACTCACCTTCTTCTTCTTCTCCTTCACCTTATCCTTATCCTTCTTCTTCTCCTTGGTCTCGGAGAACGCTTGGACGAAGGACGCCGGAGGATGCGACTGGAGCTTGATTTTGCCGTCTTCTCCGCGGACGATCCATGGGATGAAGCGCTGGCCTCCGGCGAGGTCAGAGAGCGAGTCGGGCTTTGGCTTGGGCTTGGGCGGAGCGAATGAGATGTCGAATTCGATGGGAGGAGACGGAGAAGAAGAGGAGGAGGAGGTGGAGAGAGAGCAGGTGAAGCGAGGGAGCGAACGGAGAGAGAGGAAGGGTTTGGAGGAGAAGAAGAAGAGAGAGGACGAGACTGTTGCTGGTCTCATTACCATGGAAGCCATTCTCTGCTCTGTTTTGGGTTTTGGTGTGGTTTTGAGTTTAGGGCATATAGCAGGAAACCCCCTGTCTGGATGACACATTTTGCACAAAATCCACCTCGGTTACAAAGTAATGCAATAAAACCACCAAAAGTTGTCAAAAAACGTTTTGGCAGTTAAATTGGATGGAATTTGTAACAGAATTTATCATGTGTCATGCACACGTTATGTAAATTTATTAAATGACTAAACTACCCTTGTTCATATTCTTCTTGAACTGATTGAAGATTCTGG
>JAYMTH010002584.1:0-12327 GCA_036897465.1 Pelargonium australe
ATTAAATTATAGATATTTAAACAAATAGTAAAACATGAAACCGCGTAAGATAGAAATGATGATCATAATAGAAATGTGGGGCAGGTTGGTCAATTGTAATTAATTAATTTTGTTAATTAAAATAGACATTTGAAGCAATGAGTGCCATGGTCAGCCCCCACCATGATATCAATTGTCCCAGCTTGTGCCAACATTTAGAATAATTATTATTGTAGGGAAGATTCTCATATATTTCGTTTTTAGGGTCAAATTAATAAATGAATTAAAGTGGATTAGTTAGGTTTAAATTAATTAAAATGGAATAGTTATCAAAATCAACTTGTTTAGTGTGGTGTGTCTCCTCCTAAAGCAAAAGAAGTATCAAAACGGAGATACCACCCAAGCTTTGTTTGATTCTGCCAGAGCATAAAGCTTGATATGATGAGCATATAAATATATACTATACTATGAGGGAAGACCAAGAGCAGCTAGGAGCTACCTAGCTAGCAGCCTAGCAGAGTCCCACAACCCTAATTATAGCACTTGAGGTCCCGGAAAATTCTCATGTTGCTTCCTCTCTTTTGATTCATTGTCCAATAATTATTTGATACTAACTACCAAGTTAATTTGAGGTTTTTGGCATAAGTCTTCATTGTATTTATGTGAAATTTGATAGGAAAAATTTATTGCAATTCGGTACTTTTATTAAAACCGCAGAGAAGAAAACAGAGGCTGAAAACCACAAACATGATAGAAATAACAATAACAATAGTGAAAACCAAAAACATACTCGACTCAACAGCGCGCTACGCGGGTTGATTGTTCATTTCTCAATGATTTATTGATTGTGATACTCCTAACTTTTGAAATTAAGAAATTTGATTACTCCCTAATTTTTCTTTCATTGCGCATTGGTCTTGAGTTAATTAAAACCACTCATCAACATTCCGATGATTTTGCATTGACCTCCTTCTAAGATATTGATAGACTCATCTTACTTTCTTGCACAAGAGCAAGGATAACACAATGTCGTTGGATTGGTGAAGTGAGACATCTCTTTTAAAAATAATCAAGACAACCACAAATGATTCACTAGATGAGGTTCGAGCAACTCATGCGATGGTTCATGGGGCCACTTATTGCCGGGTAGTCGAGTCAACAATGAGTTGGAGAATGTGTTCTACAACCAACTCTTCTTGGCATCAACTCCCAACAACTTGCTGAAATTTCAGGTTTCGATGGCTTTGGATAGTAAAGAGGATATTTTTAGTCTTTTTTGACAAAATCTAGAGATTAGACCGACGAACTAATGAGGGAGGTCAAGAGTAGTGGTCGAAAAGTCGAAATCTTGATAGTTTGGACTAAAAATATCGAAGTGGTCTTTAGGAGCCACGTGTCTCCTTTTCATTCCCCAATCCAATTTTTGATTTATATGTACCTTCAATGGGGAATTTGATGGTAGCCATGTGGAGCTTACATGAGTGTCATGTGGTGTCAATTTTTAAGATTTTCCTAAACCATTTTGTCTTCAAACCTATCATACGTCTTTGAACTTAAGTGTTGACGAGGAGCAAGATCATGTGTCATTCGCCCAAGAGTACGAATATAGAGGTTGTGACATGTGAGGTCGTCCTTAGGTTGCAGAGTGAATTGAGCCTTTTATGATTGTTGAGTGGCTATAAAGGGTAAAAACATAGCGTAAAAATTCATTTTAGATGAGGATATCAAAGCAGTTGAGGTAACTTTTGAGAAAGACAAGGCATGACACAATGAATGTGAAGATATCATTCGTAGTCCCCAACCAGGTTGTATCCGACATTTATTCACGTGGGAGATTCCTGATCCTATCCCGTCAGATGATGATTGTGAGGCAGACTAGATTTTTTTAGGGAGGATGCTTAGTTCCTCTTCTGGTGCCTTAGATTGCTTACATGTAGCTTTGACACTCTTCCTCTGTTACTACTTTCTTTAGTAGAACTCTTGCGCCCGATACATGCTCATCTTGAGCACTTATTTTCCATCAGCATCTGATGTTTCAATAACACAATGTTGCATTGTCGAAGCTTTCTTCTTCTTGCAATTTGAAATAGTAGTTTCTCCCATAATTTCAAGGTCATATTACTATCATGTACCTTCATGACTTCATCCACATGTGTAATTCCAGAAACTTCAACGGTCATTCATGACCACTTTTTTTACGTCAATCGATCTTATTCACTGAGACGAGAATATGCCATCACTTTCTGTCAGATTGAGTTACCACAACAATAAGAAGCTCCATATAAAAGCAGGAGAATGTTTATGGTTACACTCAACATTGTATGTGAGATGAGCACCTTATTATATAATAAGCAAAAAAGATATAAAAATTAGTTAGGTCTCTAGAAGAGATTGAAATACAGCCTACATACAAGGAGGAAGAGATTGACATAAACAAACTAACATAGAAGATATTTACTAATATTATCCTTAACAATCCCCTGCAATCTAAGCATGGGATTAATGGTTAGTTTGGATGGAATAAAAGCAAAGGTCTTTCGTAGTAGAGATTTTGTAAAAATATTAGCAACCTGAGGCTGAGAAGCAACATGATTGACTTTGAGGTTTCCTCGGTGAACTTTCTCGGGAACGAAATGATAATCTATACGAATGTGTTTAGACCTCTTATGCAAAATGGTGTTGATAGTCATGTATGTAGCTAATATGTTAGAGGACATGAGCTTGAGGAAGCTTGACAAACAACTCACGTAACAACTGTTGAATCCACATATATGGCAGGGTGATATTGGCTCGATTTGAATCAAGCGTTAGGTTTGAGATAGCTTGCATAATAATGGTTGGTGCACTATCAGACGAGAGAGAGAGAGAGAGAGAGAGAGAGAGAGAGGTCTTTGGAATTTCAGGTGATTTTCTCATGATGAGTGTTTTTGGTGAGCGTGTTTCCTAGGCGAGGGCTCTTATATCATATAAGAGTAAGATAATGATCATAATGGTTTCGCTCAACACTAAATGTGAGAGGAGCAACTAAATATCTAATAAGCACAAGAGATATTACAATTAGTTAGGTTTTTGGAAGAGCATAACACTAAGCCTACATAAAATAAGGATTAGATCGACATAAACTAATTGAATTGGAAGAGATTTACTATGACTAATATTAGACTTAACACTCTACCTTAATTTGTACCATCAACCACCATTGGAATCACCTTCTACCACATCTTTCAACAACAACCGACATTTTCCGTTTTCACTCGTGCATTGAATATCCCAACAAAATTACATTAATGGTGTTGTTGATACTTCGGCGTCACAACTTCACCATCTGAAATCCTCAGGCGTCACCATTTCACCATTCGGTGACTAATTAAACATCTCAATTTCTTAAAGGGATGCATTCAATGAGTTTTGATTTTTCTAAAATAATCATTATCTGCTACTTAATTTCTTTGTTCCTTTCAAGGTGTTTGTATTTATAGTGTTGTAATTTCCAACAGTTGTTGGTTCGGTGTTTCACTTCTTTCATTGCAAGCAGTAGTGGCGACTTGGCTATAAAGCAACAGTGTGTCACATGTGGTGGAGACCACGAGTACTCAAATTGTCTTCAAAATGCCGCATCATTTAACTACGTGGGCAAAAAAGACAACAACCCTTACAGTGATACATACAACTCAAACTAGAAGCATCACCCGAATTTCAGGTATGGGAACTCAGAGAGCGTATTCAACCCTCCATCACATAAGAATGGGAACCATGGAAAAGGCCCGCTAGGATTTCAGCAGCCCGTAGATCAGTATCAGATGATGATCTGTCAGAATGCACCACCTCCACCTCTAGCAGCACTATTCAGTCAAGACATTGAGCCAGTCCTGCAAAAATTTATCAGCATATCCTTGAAGGACTATACACTCACCAATGTGGCGCTACTTAATCTCCAAGCCTCGAGGAAGGACACTTAAGTCGCCTTCAGAAAGTTGGAGACCCAAGTATTAAAGTTGGCCAAACATATCAATGGAAGCCCTCGAGGTTCGTTGCCTAACGACACCATTAATCCGAGTGCCTCAGAGAACAATCAAGTCATGGCGGTCAATGTTTTCTAAGTCATTGGAGGTGGTGGTTTGAAGAAGAATTGCTTGAGAAAGTTGTTGAACATTCTACAGGAGCAAGTAGAGGTCGACAAGAAGAAGAACCCATGATGCTTCGTTGTGTCCTGCAGGCTCGGTTTGGACATATGGTCCAAAGGCATGTGTGACACGAGCACTGCCGTAAATATCATGCCCCTGAAGATTTACAAGAAGTTGGGCATTGAGCAGCTTCAGTGAGCATCCAACAAGATTGAGCTTGCATATAGATCTCTGGTGCACCCAAGTGGGTTGACAAGAGATGTTCAGGTTACTGTTGGGAAATTTATCTTTCCCGTGGATTTTTTTGTCATCGGCCACAAACCAAATCCGAAAGTCCCTATAGTTTTCGCATGACCATTATTGGACACGACAAAGACTCGTATCAATATTAGGGGCGAACACCTCGAACTGTGAGTTGGAACCAAGAGTCTTCTTTACAAAATCTCTCCCTTCGACGGGGAATATGATGATGATGACGATCCGATAGAGTTGTGCTCGATAGAACGGTTATAAGTATTTGGTGAAACCGTCAATTTTTGAGAAATGGTAGAAGGTAGTCCTTGATTGTCCCTCTATGGGACCTACACGTCAATTAAATGACGTTAAACAACAATGTTTACTGGGAGGTAAAACAAATTTGTTTTCGGTTCGAGAAGATTGGATGGAATGAAAAATAAAAGGCATAAAAGTTGTAAGGAAATCAGCACTGCGGCGCCCAGGGGCAATGTCGTGGTGCCGCGAAGAATTGGGTAAAGAAGAAGGTGACTTACAGTGGTTTGACACCATAGTGTCAGCGCTCAGTGTCGCGACATTCTGTAAGCGGAATGACGTAACGCTGCAGCGCTCGCAATCAGTGTCGCGCGACACGCTCATACCTGCTTGGGGTTCACTTTTAAATTTTGATTTTTTGTGGGATTTTTATGCGATTAAAGAGGAAACTCATGTGATTTTGACCTAATTAATTATAAGATCGAATCCCAGAGTGCCTTCATCAGTTTTGGAAGAACAAAACCTCCTAAAAATCAAAACCTTATTTCCCCTTTCTTCCTCTCTAAGCCACATTCCACCAATAGGGTCGTTGAAGCTTGAAGGAAGGTCTTCTCCTTCCTATATCAGGTATAAAGCTCATTCTTTTCTCTTAGTTTTGTGCTTGTCTGCTAGTATAGGATCTGTTTATTGTTGGTTATTTAGATTTGGTTGTGTTCATAAGGTTTGTTTCATACCCGTTTTTGAAATTTTCTGTGAAAACTCACCGTTATGACATGAGATGTTACTCAATGAGATCGACCAATGGTTCGAGGATGAGGTTCGTCTACTAAGGCTCTAGCCTTGTTGGTGTGCAGATCCAACAGGATAGAGGCCAAGACTACGACCGAGCCCCTGCGACCCGTCTCCAAAGGCCGGACAACCAAAGGTCATCTGTGGCAGGTAAAACAAAAACTATAAATAGGGCCCCCAGCCGTCCTATAAAAAGGTTAGAACTTTTATCATTTGAGCACTAGCTATACATAACTGAAAACTTTCACTAAATCTTCTTCGCGTTGTTCAAGTGTTCTCTGGTTCTTCATACGTTCTTCATTTTTTGAACGAACTGTGAAATTCCGATTCAGATTTAGTTTTATAAAACTTGTTTATGTGATATTCTTACTCTCACGCCGGAGTCTGTTTCCTGAGCTCACTCCCAGGATCCAGCTTAACGGTGCGCTACCTTGCGCATGAACGATCAGGACTTGGAACGATGTCATCACTGAACAAGGAGCATACCTTGACTTGGATTACATTTAAATCTTGACTTGGAATACAGTTGTACCTTGACTTGAACTCTGGACTAGAACTTGAATTTTGGACTAAGACCTGTACTTGGACTGTTACCTTGACTTGACCTTGATTATGGATAAAAAGACTGAAACGACGACGTTTAATACTTGAAATTTTGATTTGAAAAAAATAGTTCAACCACTCCTTATTTGTATATGTACTTTTTTTAGAATTCTTATCCAATAAGTATATGATTGCCGACAAAAAAAAAAAAAGAATGAGGTATCGAAAAAGGATAATAAAAGAAAAAATAGAGTTCGATCCATATATTTGGACCACAATACAATTTATGTCACAAGAACAATGTATGTGAACGTTGTGGATTTCAGAGCTAGTATGTTGATGGAAATGGTTGGCCTTGGGTATATATTCCACAACATATGGTTATAGTGAATGTTAACCATAAACTATCCACATGAATAGCCAATTTAGCCGATCGAAAAGAATAGCCAATTTAGATATTAATTTAAACCCTACACTTTGGTGGCACTCTGACATAAGGACCACATATATATCCTAATAAATTTCAAATTGGCCATATATATACAGGGATAACAAGTAGTCATCTGAAATTGATTTGAGTCAATTTTAACACAGCGTGTGTATAGTGATATTTTACCTAACATAGGATTGAGCTTAGCAGATATTGTTCAAGTGTTAAATGCAAAATTTTAGTTTTTTGGTATAATTCAATGATTTGACTTCTAGTAGTGATCACGGATTTGATTAATTTCTCTTTCGAGTAAGGTGAGAAGAGGTTATGGAAGTGAAAGACAAAGAGTAATATATTTCCAATATATTGTATAACTTAGTTCATTTCACATGCCAAAATGGCAACATAGATATAAATATAATGGGTAAGAGGAGATTAAGCTAATTAATTTGTTTTGCTTAGTTCATTTTATTAAAAATTTAGATTTAGTGGGTAGTTTTGCTCCCACAAACTTTTTAGATGAGTATGAGTGGAATTTAATGTATTGTTATCATCTCATTAGTGTGCGTTAAAAAAAAAAAAGTTGAGATTTATAACATTTTCTTTGCAAAGAAGAAAATTAGACAGAAAGTAAAGGAAGGAAACCTTGTTTGAGGATTGCATATTCTTGCTTTGAGAGTAAGGAAGTTATTTAATTTAGATTAACTCATCAATAAGAATATGATACTCATTAGAATCCTGATTCTTGCAGTCGGTTCATAATCCTTCCCCTTCTAAAATTCCATTAGAGTGGGTATAAATAAAATTTCAATAATGTATCATAGTTTTATTGGTTTACTTAAACTAAGAAAAAAAAAATCATTACTTATATCCTGTATTTTCTCGGGCATTTAGATTGTTATATGTATTCATTTGATAACTCTTGTATTTTATAGTTTAAGTAAAAATCTTTTTCAATCATCAAGACATGTTGGGCCAAGTGGTTGAATGATTTTGAATTTCCTTTGAGGTCTCGGGTTCAAACTTCCTAGCTGACGATAGGTTTGGGTGAGATTTTAGGTTAAAATAAGAGATCTGTTTTCTGTTGTGTAGCTCAACCTGATAAATAAAAAAATCTATACCAATCCAAGAACTTTTAAATATCATATATCGCAAAAAATAAAAGGTGGTATATATTATGGATTTTATCATGTCCAAGACATTGAAAGAGAGAAAATTCAAAACATGAGCCTTGTATGGTTGTGTGATATTGACTCCACAAAGTTCAAAAGATGATGACTATGTTTTTTCTCTTGGGAGGTTAGGGCTGGATAGTGCATGGGAGAGATATATATAAAGATGTGGCTGAAAATAACAATAATATGCATAGCAAGTTCAAAGGGTAAGGGCAAAGACAAGTCAAGTGCTTGGGTAGGTAATGGTTTAGAAAACAGGGAAAGAAGCAAGAGAGATGGGGTTAGCTAGGGTTTGGGGGGTGATGTTGACAAGGCAAGAACACAGCTAGGGTTAGGGATGTTTCCTTCTCTAAGGGATGTGACCTGTCTCTAAGTCACCACCATGCACCTTCACTTTTGCACTGGGTGATGCTCAATTGCTCATCACTTTGCAATTATGTATGTTCATTGATATGTTCATGTGCCCATCAACCAGCAGCTACACAACACAACCTTTACTAGCTTTCCTATCACACTCAGGAGGTATATACAACAATCTTACTCATCATTTCCTCAACTGCAACATTTTAAATATAATCATGCCTCCATCATGTGCTTCATGTGATATCCAGTTCTTATTTATGGAAAACAATACATACATCTACTCCTCTTTTTTCATTTAGATGATGTACTGCCCAAATTTTGAACATATTTTGAATGTGTGAAAGATTCAATTTGATTTCTAAATTTCTATAATCGAAAATAGTTCATGAGCTTTCACATATAATTAAATTTAAACGATCATTGTCTTTAGTTTCATGTTAATTTCTTAGCTATGTCAGAAATTTAAATTATATTAATTTTTTTTCCAGTTAATTTGGTGACTTGGCGGGTCATGTGAGATTTTTAATACAATCGTATTGTATATTAGAAAAATAATTGAATGAATATTAATTTAATATAGTTTAAATTCCACACCAGAATAACGGATAAACTAATCATGAAAATTAACAGCAATGGCTATTTCTAGCCTATATTCGAAAGCTCTGGACTATCTTTGGTTTATAAAAATTCGGAAACTAAATTGAGTACATATGAGAAAGTTCAAGGACCCATCAGTTCTTAGAGTACACTAAATTTGATGTGAAACCTAGATTTCACACAAATCTAGTTAATCTTAATAGATTTTATATAATTCTTAGAAATTTACATAATGTAAAGATTGCTAAAATATGTGTGATTTTAACATAAATTTTCATCCCATGGACGGAAAATTGGGTGATGGTTGGACGGTTCGAAAAGATCAACGGCTAAGACCCGAGGAAATGATCATGCTCAAGAGGAAGGATCATGCGAGGTTCAAAGATCACCCAAGAATGATCAAAACAAAAAGGCTTCGCTCGAAAAGCAACAAACAATCTTTAAACATACACCAAAATATAAAGAAATATGTGTTATTTTCATAAGTAACAAACACCTAAAAAACATAGAGAAATCAAAGAAAATTTGAACATTGTATAGGATCGCTCAGATCCTTTATGTCCATTCATGCGGAAGTTCAAGACTATGGATATCTGATCCCGCAAAAAAAATATGAGGTCAAATCCACCATCCATAACATTTCATCCTTGCCCACACGAGATTCCCCTCGGTCTCTTGCATGTGCGAGTCATTTTGGGTCATCCTTCATGATCATTCATCTCTTTGTTGCCGCAAGACATTAGGGTCAGCTTTTATGACCGTCCCCCCCCCCCCCCCCGGCCTTCGCGATTCATTTAGGTCATCTTAACGACCTGATAACATCTCTAACCAATGGGCTGGATCCTCCTAAAAAAAATCTAAAACCCTAAATTTGGTTAAGTTGTCAAGATGCGCGGTGTTGTATGATCATCAAGCTCATCTTAATAAGCTTAATCTAGATCATAGATGTAGTTAATTTATCCGAAGTTCTCCCCCTTAAAAAATACGTTTTTTGTAATTATGATCTCCATCACTATTATGTTTCAAGTAACTTCAATATATATGAATGGTCTGACTAACGACTAGAAGATCTGAGAGCCCATGCAAACCCTTAAGATGATCGATGACACCTAAGTAAAAAGTCACTCGCATCTCCTCACGCCGCGACGCAATCTGGGAAGACAATCATCAAAGCCATCCTCTAAAAAAAAAACTCCCAAAATTTTCTATCTGTTAGGGTGGCACGATAAAAAGAAGAGGTAACATTTCTCCATATTTTAGAGAATAGCGAAGGACAATCAAAACACCCATGAATTCTCTAAGTACGAGAATATGTGGGAAGAGCCAGAAGCCAGAAAAGAAGTATGATGACTGGAGCATCAAGGTCAAAAACTTGAACAACTCAAGAGCGCTATAAGATGAGAATTCTACTCTAGTGTTGTCTCAATAAATCAACAATGTTCGGAGTGGGGGCCAACTGAATATGCATAAAAAATCATAAATGAAGTCAACAGTCTAAGTCATCAATAAAGTCAACAATCCCAGGTCGACCTATGGGTCAACATGGGTCAAGGTTTAAGTCAAACTTCAGATTAAACAAATAGATTGCGTTTAATAGAATGTGCAAGAAAACATTGTGAGGGTGCAATCTAAAGCAATCAAGCTCTAGTTCAAGTTGTGGGAGAGGGCTCACTATAACAAAGTGGTCCTTAATCGAACTCTTTCAGACTGAAAGTTGCTCTTATTGATTTTTGGCAGCACAAGACTCGTATGAAAACTTAAGCAAGTGTCGGCGAGCTTTCGCAATCGTACGCACGCAATTAAGCACACGAACTACAAGCCTCTAGTGTGAGCTTCCGCACATTCGTCCGCAAATGTATGCAATCTTTCACACGTGGATGATAAGCATCGTTTGTGAGCATCCGCGAGCTTCCATACTCCAATCCATACGTGGACTAAAAGTCTTATCTACGAGCATCGGTCATCTTTGCAACCATCCCAAGCTCTTCCGTGAAACGTGTCAAGAATCATGTAAAGTCTTTCTACAAACGTATGCACTCCATGTCAATATTTGGACTACAAGCCTTGTTTACGAGTATCTGCAAACCCACGCGAGAAACTTTGCAACCACTAAAAGCCAATCCGTGAACGTGTCAAGCATCATGTAAAACCCAAACAAGTATCCTAGCTAGCATCATCTCAAGTCATGTACATGTTTTCTTCCCTTGCACATACGAAAGAAACTCCACACGTTATTCTCTATTTATGATGGACTAGGCCCGTGGAGATAAAACCCTTCATGGACCGCGCGAATGAACATGTTCATAGCTCTTCCACCCCACACGCGGGGGTTCATCTCCTATATCACCTTGTTCGCATGTGGTCAGCTATGTCTGCTCCTCATATTTCACATAAGGAATGTTACTGCATCAGCTCGGTCATCTTCCACGCAAGACAAACTTCTCTAACTTGTATCAGCTCTTGGTTTGCGAACGCACAACTCTTATCTTCCACATATAGATGAGTGTGAACCTTGCATACATCTTCCATCCTACACACGGATGCTAGCACACCACCTCTTCCATCATCTCACTATTTCATTTCCAAAGAATTTTTGAACTACACATATGAGGTGACTCTTCCAGTAATAGCTGACTCCTCGAGTATAAGGTGACTCTTCCAATAGTAGCTGACTCATCTAGTGGAAGTAGACTACTCTAGTAGGAATTGAATCCTCGGGTAGGTGGGCTCATGAACTTTGGCCATTCCCCATAGAGAGGGCTTGTCTTAACTGATATGCCTTCCGTGCATGTGGGATTTCGGACCGGTCGTGATCAGTCTCGACCCGTTGTAGCTTTTTACTCGGGCTTATACTCCTCCCAAATCTCAGTGTATGATTCATGTTCACCTTTCCACTTGACTAGGCGGGTCACATGCATGTTGCCCTATCACTGGTCAAAATAGTTATGATTTTTTGTGTCGAATCACAAGCGTAAAAATTGAGACTCAAACCTGAGACCTCAAGAGAAGCAAGCGCCTTTAGCCATTTTCCCTGGTGATGGTTAACTTATGTTCGTTTATTATAATGCACTACAACAAAACTCGCGATTTGTGACATAAATTTCTGTCTCAAATCTATGGATTTCAATACAAAATGTAATTTGAACAAAAGTACGACATAATATTTCTGTCATTTTTTGGGTTGTCACAAATGGTTGTGACAGAAATTTCTGTCACAAATATTGTGTGTGATATAAAATATTATTTATGTCACAATTTGTGATGGAACTGTGACGATAATTTTCTCACAAATTATCGTCACACTTTACAACTTTTTTTGTAGTGATAAAAAAATTATTGTCTTGACCCTTTTTTTCTACCTAAAATACTCCTTTTACCTTTTTTTTTTTTAATTTTTTTTGTAATTGTTCCTTCCTCTATCTTTCATTTTCATTTATTTTTCTTATCATAACTAAAACTCAGGCAAGTCGGTAAAGATATAATATTGATTTTATTTTATTTCTTATAAAAAAAGTTATTATTAACACTAAAAAATTTCAAATGCTTGAAGATTTTGGAAACTATATGGTAGTTATAGAAAATATTAAAGTTGGTGATTGACGAGACAGATTTATAATGCGTGTTATAGAGTCATATCATCAAATTTTTAGTTTTGCCACAAATTTTGTTAAATTATATTTTCAGCCCAATTATTTATTTAATTTTTAACTTTCTTTCTATTAGATTACATATTTTTCAGAATAAACTTTTATTTAATACAAATTTAGAAATAAATATGTAATGAGGTCGATTTTTTTATATTGGAGTTAATAAAAATTTCTTTAAACTAACATTTCCA
>JAYMTH010002585.1:0-12325 GCA_036897465.1 Pelargonium australe
TTTCTTTCTTTTTTTCTTTTCTTTTTCAAATTTTGCTATCTGTTTTCGTCTCAGGCGAAATCAGACTAGTGGTAGCCGGACATCTCCGTCGCAGCTGGGTTAGTTTGGGGTGGTATGATGGGATTTTGCATTTGCCCGTTAGAGACTCCGGCGAGATTGCTCTGGAGCACTAGCTTCTTCCGCCACAAGATCATGATCTTCTAATCCACAATATACAGTTAATTAATATCTTTCTAGATATATATTAACAAAGCTCTAAACTCTCGATCGTACGTGTCTAACCGGAGCACCCATCGCCGGTGATTTCAATCGCGTAGTCATAAAGTAGTAGAGGAGGAAGTGTTATGGAATCGGGCCGTCTGTGTTTCGATCCCTCGGCCTGCAAAGGAAACATGCTGTTTCTCGGGAACGGCGATTCCATTTTCCGAGGTAATTCACATAGTTTCTGATTGATTTTTGTGTGGATTTAATTTGTTAGGTAACATATGTAGGAGAGTATTGAATTGAATAATTTTTTGTGTGTGTGATGGTCCTTTTTATAATAAAAAAAGGATCGAGAACGATGATGATGAACATGGAGGAAAGTTCGAGGAGGCGACCTTTTTTCAGCTCGCCGGACGAACTGTTTGACGATGAATATTACGACGAACAGTTGCCGGAGAAGAAGCGCCGCCTCACTTCCGAACAGGTAGATCTGTAACTGACCCAATCCGACCCATCCACCGCCAATACTTATGGAAGATTTTGCATAAATTCTCTTCAATTAAGTCAAAGATGAGCTACTTAATTATTGGTAATTAATAGTTGAATTGAATTGAATTAGGTACATATGCTGGAGAAGAGCTTTGAGGTAGAGAACAAACTGGAGCCAGAGAGGAAGAGCCAATTGGCCAAGAAGCTGGGGTTGCAGCCCAGGCAGGTGGCCGTGTGGTTTCAGAACCGGCGGGCTCGCTGGAAGACCAAACAGCTCGAAAGGGACTATGATATTCTCAAATCATCATATGATTCCCTTCTCTCTGATTATGAATCCACTCTCAAGGACAATGATAAGCTCAAGTCTGAGGTACCTATACTTTATCAAACACTACATGATCTATATATGAATTTGTTACAACAAAATAAAGCGGGTAGATATAAAGTGAAAAGTCTGATTTCAAAACGCGCATACTTATTTTGGGACTGGTAGTAGAATCGTATAGGGGTAGTGAGATTCGATCTTATACATAGCATATGTTCTTGATTTTGCAAAGCTTTCAGGGGAATATTATGTGGCTAGACTTTATAGTAACTATACGTGTAAATAGTATTCAATTTCAGATTCATAGGCATGTATTGTTCTTTTGTTGCATGTAACATGAAAATGTGCAGTCCAGGTAGCTAAATGGTAATTGGATTTCAGGTGATGTCCTTGACCGAGAAGGTGCAAGCCAAAGAACTGGACACAGGAGGTCAGGAACCCGAGGCACTAGTAGCAGTTCAGCCAGGCGATGCGCAAATGACGAGCATTAAGTTGGAGGACAGTGGAGGAAGTGCGGTGGTGGACAGTGGAGATTCGTGCTTCCCGAACCCGTACCCAAACGAGGATTACGGTGGATGCATGGCAATGGCGGCTGCGGATGAGGAAGATGATGGGAGCGATGATGGGCAGAGTTACTACTTGTCTCATAATGCATTTGCTCAACACCACAACAATAATGAGGAAGGAGAGCCATTGCACTGGTGGGTCTGGTCCTGAAACTGAATTTGCTTTTGGAATTTGAGATAATAAGGTTGGGTAGTTTTAATTTCTCTCTGTTATGCTACTGGCTATGTAATATGAAAACTGAGAAGGACCCAATTGTTTGTAATATAAAGGACAAGAGAAAATGGGGAAATTGTCCATTGCTGTGAAGCTTATATCCTGAAAAACGGACATGTACGTACGTTTGCTATAAATAAAATAAAACTCAAGGGTTTGCTCTTTCTAGATCAATCCCAAGAATTACTTGATGAACATCGAACACTTGTACCTAGCCAGAGTTCAAATCATCATATTCATGAATCATGATTAGTAAATTACTTGTACACTTGTACCTGTAAGTTTAAAAACTAGAGTTCAAAGAGAGAGAGAGAGAGAGAGAGAGAGAGAAGAAAAGCTAATCACATTGCAAATAAAAAAAAGCAGCCCCATGACCATGAAGAATAGCACATTGACAACATCTACCAAGCTAGCTAGCTAGTAGCTACACTATTATAAGAGAGACAGATGTACAAAGAATCAAATATTACCTACATCTGCCCCAGCTTCACCCATTTCTCTCCTTTGTTTACTCTGTCATTTCCTCCTCTCTTTTTTGTTTTTTTTTTCTTCTCTTCATTTTTTTTTTACAAAATTCCTTTTGTGTATGTATATGGACCCTGCTCTGGCTCTGCTCCATCTAACAATAATATGGCATCCCTCCTCCACGTAATGGTCTGAAAGCTGAGGCAGAAATCACTCCAAAACTGGATGCCTCTCATGTTCACTGCTTCCGATTTTTACCAACTCCAATCACACACAACAGATCGATCGACTAGTTTGTATCCATATAAAAGCTATGCTCTTCCAAACCAGCATCCAAGTTAGCAAGTCAGCTTTATCCCTATAAACATCCACACCAATTGGGGAAAGTAACAGCAGAGCAACCTTCACCCACATGCCATGCTCACTGCTGCCTTTTTCCATGCCACCGGGATCAGTTGTTTTTGTTTAGCCCCAAAACCATGTACCGAAACTACTCTGCTTCTTTCCTCTTTTTGCTTGACTTCCTGGTTACCCGGATTTTTTCTGTTGCTTCAGGACTGGGAAGAGACTTCTCATCCTGCGTGATGCTGCTCCCTGGCTTCAAGCTATCAATTGGATCAGAATCTGACATGGTCTTATCATAAATAATAGCAGCATCAAGAGAATATATACGCAGAGCAAGAGAAGACATGGTCGAAGTCTTGGCAGCAGCAGAGAGTGATGACCAATACCACCATTCATTCTTCAAGTACTCTGTCCTTATCATGTCTTCCAATATTGCTGTCGCTTGAACCATCTGAAAAGATATACAGAAATCAATTCCAATATTACCAAATCCACATAAGAAAAATAACAAAAAATACTTTGTTTAGATCATATACATAAACCAAAGGATAATGAACAAATAAGACTTCAATTCCAAAGGGCCAGATTGGTTGTTCCCCATAGTTGAATAGCCCCACCCAACCCATGAACGGCATTGCTTCTACACAAATCTGAGGCTATTATTAATGGAAATCAAGATTGATATCATTAAGAAAGGTTAGGTTTGGAATTGAGAATTTAGAAGGATTGTAATTCAGACTTGAAGCTTATATATTTTGATGTGGTTAGAAAAGAAATTGTTCTAAAACACAAAACTCATACATTGTAGTATCTCATCAACCGATATTGTCTTATAAAACTAAACTCTAAATCTTCAGGCTAAAATCCCCACAATTTAACACAAATATCATATAAATTATTTTATACACCAATTATTGGGGAGGAGTATGCAAGAAAATACAATTGTACTACAATGCCTTTTAACAAGTTCCAATAACTCCATTCAAGACTAGAAACCAAAATTGATGTGCATGACAATAGAATATCAAGAGCAATAAATTAAGTTCGCACAAAAACAACCACAAATATATACACATGATAACCAACAGCCAACAAAATTTAATGACCTTGCAAGTTAGCAAATTATCAGTGAAGGGTCAGCTGCAAGTATTACTTTTATCTTAACAACTTCAGTACTCAAAACCTGATTAAGCAGTCTAGGGTAGGAGGAAATTGATGTGTAAATTGACAAGAGTATAATCAATAATTTCACCCATCTGTTAATATAGATGCAAATGCAAAGGACCCAGATGAGATAATCCCATCAAATTAGAAGACTTATATATTCTCTTCTTCTTAGGAGCGTTTGTTAGGTATATGTAGTGGAAGGGGTGAGGAAGGGAGGGCAGAGAGTTAGCAGCACTTTGAATTCAAGATCTGAGTTATCTGTTTCCATATGTTTAATGATTAACTGACATCCCAAAAAGAAACAAGGGATTCATACTAACCTCATATATAGTCTCGGCAGATTTGACAAATGCACGCCAGGCCCATCTTCTTCCCAAGAGGGACTTAGATGGTCTTAGAGCTTCTTCAGGAAGAGCAGCATCCATGTCCAGTAAATTGATCTTGAGCTGTTTTAAAATATGTGAAATCTTGCCAACTAATGGTCTCAGTGAAGACTGTGGAACTACACAGCTGCGACCAGCACCCGTCCCTTGAAAATGATTATCCAAAGAAAATTTCTTTGGTTCTGAACATCCCAAAGCCTGTCGATTAGTTTTTACTTTTTCACTTATGGAGGATGTATCATGGCCTGAATTGGTTATACTACCAAATTCAGGTGGAAAACCCAGCTTCCCATTAGCCTTTGACTGAGCATCTGGAATACCAACATCAGTATGAATAGAAGGCAACATTAACGTAGAATCTTCAACATAAGGAGATATTGATGGGACAAAAGATGGGACTCCATTGGAACCAAGCAGGCCAATTTCTTGTACTAGGTCCTTGTTTGAATTTCTTGTCACAAACTTTGAACAGATCTCATCAAAGTTGTAGGGGCAGACCAACTCATTATCTTGAAACTTCATAAACCCACCATTTGAAGCTTTGACTATGCCCATGTCGTCTGCACATTCATCTCGGGTGATCTCAGATCTTAGCATCCCCTTCCCTTTAAAGGAATCATTTACTTCTTTGTTCTTCTCAGAGGCTGAAGAGCCTGAACTGCACTTACCATCAATATGCCCCTCAAGTTCTACATCATTGGAGAACGTTCTGTGGCAAGAAGAGCAGTGATATCTAGATGGCCAAATAGGTTCTAAGCATTCGCATCGATACAACTTCTCATCATTTATAACTCTTGCCTTCTTTCTATGCTTCTTGAAGACATTGGTGGTGTCTGCCTCAAAACAGGGACCATACTTATTTTCCAGAAGAGTGGCTGCCTTGGTAACTAAAGAAGAAGAAAATGCTGTCTTTCCACTAATTAAGGGGATTGACATAGCAGTAGAGTCCTCTGGACCTTGCTTACTAGTTTGTTGAGACTCGGAAAATCTTATCTTCTGCCAGTGCATAATTGAGTCTTTAAGTTCCCTTTCTTTTGGGTCACTATCCTTCAACCAACATATGAGTTCCTTGATTTCCACATCAGTTTGATAACAACCCCACGGTGAACTATTTCCCATGGGCATAGCAGTATTTGATTCATGTATATATGGACAGCGAGCTTTTGATCCCTCTCCATTTAAATAACCATCCACGCCAAATAAATCAGAATTCCAATGAACGGGACTATTCTGCAATGGATGCTTCTTATAAGTCACTTTTCTTCTCTGCTGAATCGCTACACTTCCATCTACAATTATTTGAGGATGCCCACCCAGTGAGGCTGAAGCCCAATACATTCGACCATTGGAATCAATTCCAAGAAATTCCCTCCGCACAGAAAACTTGAGAAGCTGTGACACAACACTGGTCAGTGAATCCTCCAAAACCAAAATGTCACTCCTGACTGAGCTTAACTCAAGCTGGTAGGCCTGTGACTCGTTAATCGTAATAGGAGGAACATGTTGAGTTAACTGGCTGCTTATGATATCCGATTGAGGACAGCTTGTCCCATCCTCTGTAGTTGGCAGGCTTTGCCTACCTACACCACTTTGCTGCAGCTTCCCCTGGGAAGGGATTTCTTCACACGGATCATCATTTTCTGGCAGCAATGATTTTGACGGAGGCAACTCATTTTGTGTACAAGATTGATCGTCATCCTCAACAGACATACAGGTAGCGGTATCTTGCATTTTACAATCATCAACAATAACACAGCAATCTTCTGAACGGTCTTTAGTATTTCCAGCATCCACTATTTGACTTGTACAAATGCTAGTTTTCTTAATACCATTACACCCAAATCCCTCTTGGATGCCTTCTAGTGGTCGCAGATCGTCAGAAACAACAATAGAGCAGTTAGGACTAGCGCTTAAAATTTGAGTCTCTCCTACAGATTTGCCATGGTTTGTAGCTGAACTCACATTCCCTTCCTTCATGCTAACTTCCCTAGCTGAGTTAAACGTACTTGTATCCTTTGCAGCTCTTGCAGAAAGCATTTCTTCCTTGGATTTCAGATTTCTCCATTCTACAGATAAAGAACGCAATCTTTGCTGCAGCTCAGCTGATGTTTCTGCACACTGCTCAAGGTGTTGTCGAAGTAGGGAAGAGCTGAGCAACTCATCACAAAGGAACTTAAGCAAAGATGTTCTCTGCAATTATAGCAGAATCAACCTCATTGAGTAAACAGGAGATCACAAATAACAACCAGATAAAATAGAAAACAAAAGAAGCTGAAGTTTCTAACCCAAAAGAATAAACAAGTGGCACATTTGAAATCAGACTTGTATAGGAAACTGCTATTTTCAATATGAAACAGTATATTTGACCAGAAATTGTGGGACTACAAGAATCAAAGCACAAATAATTCCACTGTAGCTCAATGGCAAAAAAAAAATAAAAAATAAATAAAAATAAAACTTAACTTGCAGGTGATAAAATGTAAAAACATTTTGTCAGCACAAACAGTCCAACCTGTTATAAGGAGAAGAAAGCTTCCATAACAAACAAATGGTCTAACATATCAATTTTAAACAACATCAGAAGCATCTTGACATAGCATCCATAGTAGCATGGCCACACAACATATGCACATATGGATATTGCATCAAATTGACACAAACTTCTATTCATGCAGTTCACTAGCAGCAAGATAAAGACGCATAAAGTAAAAGAAATGTAACAAACCTCTTCAACATTGAACTCCCAATACTCTTTCTGTTCCATCGCACCTGCTAATCGTGCAAGTGACTCCAGGTAAACACAGGTAACTTCTCCTTGATATTTTTTTCCTCCACGCCGGCCAATGATCTGGGTACGTTTTGATGCATCTTGAACCATACGTTTGCTAGCACAAGACGGACAATACCAGTTCCCTTCAGGAATCCTTGCAAGTGGAGGGTTCAAGCAGTAAGTATGATACTCTGCATCGCAAGTATCACATAATAGAACACTGTCATCATCCCTATCAATACCACATACTTTACAAACGCCCTCATCCCAAGGGGCTTTTGGTATGTTATTTGTTGAAGCAACAACATCAGCAATTTCCTTCTTCATTTCTGCACTTAAGGGATCAGACTTGAAATATTCCACAAGTTTCTCAATGAGAATAACAACCTGCACGACAAAGGAGCTATTTAGCATTTGATGTGCAGTATGAAACACTTTTCTATTTCTTAAGCATGCATGATTCTCAACTTGATCCTGTAAGTTAGAACCTAACAACTCTTAAACATCTAAAACAATACCACTTGAACTTATTTGTGGTGAACTAACTTATTAGGAACTTAATAATCAAAAACTAAATTGAGCACAAAATCAAATTACAGACCTCCCTCTCAAACAACAATTCGAAATTCTGGGATAATGTCTCGGCCAGTTCCACCAAATCAGGCTGATCCGAGAAAGCCGCACGTACATTGCTCCATAACTGCCACGACAAAATAACATTTTAAACGTCAGTCCATGGACTGTTATACAGCAGTAAAATAAGTAGAGCAATCTGACTCAAAAGAACATATACAAAAGACAGCAGTGAAAGAAACATGTGAATCACAAAGTTTAGGAGAAATAAAAAAACAAACAAAAACATAGAAGCAAGCTAAAAGTAAGTCAATTGGTGTACAGCAAGACATGCGTGAGAGTGAACAAAGAGATCGTTATGTGAAACTAAAAAATGTATGAGGTTTGCTTCTCTATATTTGTGGTAAGAAGACCATATAACAACACAGACAGCCACCCACCATTGAATGAACAAACTCATCATAAAGGAGCCCATTGAACATTCATATAGACTATTCAAGTTTGCTAATTCAGTGCGCACCAACATTCAATAACCAAAAAGTGAACATAATCTCACCTCCCGAACATCTTCAAGGAAAGATTCATGAGATCCACCATAAGCCCCAACTGCCAATCTCAAATCAATAGTCCTAAAATCCAAAGGACGGGACACCATGCCAGGAGATCCAAGAATTCCCTCATCATCATTATCACTAGAATTTATTAATTTTCTTCCAAGCAAGTTGCAGAAAACTTTGGCATCATCTGCTGCTGCAGCATGACGTAGAACAATCCGGCATTGTCTCATAATTATGTCAGATGCAGAGATAACTGTCTTTTTCCTTTTTCTCTTTTCTGGTTTTTGCGGCACCTCTTCATTACAAACGTTTGCTAGCACAGATAGTACAGCTTTCTGTTCAACAAGATTAAACATTATCTTTTAAAATTGAAAATTAAAAATTAAAAATAAAAACATGTAAAAAAACAATTGGCAGCAAAAAAAGATACTGTTGCTTGATCTGCAAGTTAGCACAACTCAAGAGATGACTCTTGAATTGAACTAAAACCCTTTAAAACTTCAGCCATAAGAAAATAACTAAAAGTCAAATGGATATACTTGATAAAGATTCTGCTAACATTTTCACTGGCATTCAAAGTTGTTTTGGTAACTCCGAGACATTTAAATGCTGGCAGGTCATATCTATCAGATCCTATACACTCATTTATAAAGGAGTTGAATGTCTTAAACTGCAACTGAAAAATAGAAGTAGATGATCTGGCTGAGTTCTTCTCCACGGAAACGCTAACTAGCAATTAAAGTTAAAAGAAAAAGTAACTAGAGCCTAATACTTGAAAAGATAAAGGAATAAAAACAGTGAATGTTACTGCACATACAAAGCACTGTGTAAGCAAAAAAGGATCCAAACTAGACCTATAAAAGCAATGAGTACAAAGCACAAAGAACAAAATAAATCCTCTTTCTTTTGTAAAGATACAAGGATTTCTTTATTAACATACAGAAGATAACGAGTTTCAGCAAGTAGTACCTTTGTAGGTCCTGATGCATTGCCCTTATATACTTCTTTGCTAATTGAATGCTCCAATACTTTCTTTGCCCACTCTGGAGGACCCTTCTCTAAAGCTTCATAAACACACTTTCTGATTCTGGTTCCCACATTTGTGGGTAGTTTTCTAACAGGCTCCAGCACCTTTGCCCACTCTGGAATAACGCCATCATTCACCACAGTCTTTTCACAAGCACCAGAGGCATCAGACCCATCATCTTCTATAGTAAGAACATTTTCTTTGCTCGGAGAACCAAAAATTTTCTTTGAAGCCTCTGCAAGCAACTGAAAATTAAAGTACAAGCATTACTTACATTGCAGTTGTTTCCTGCCAAGGTTTTTATGTAACTAAATCTGAAACAGAAATCTATATATTTACATGTGCACAACAATGCATCTTTGTAACCATAAGTCTGCAGGCACAAAATCATAACCCTTAACAGAAAAATAAATATAGCATAATTCTGCACCTACAAAATTGTATCATACTATCTAACAAGGGGCATAAGAATGGAAGCCACTTAAGAAATAGGATTTTCAAGGAACTTACATATACTTAGAATCGGAAATTGAATAGAACAAAAGAAGAGTACACCTTTCAAGGAAGGACGGAAACAAATAAGAGAGAAAAAGAACTGATTCAATTTACTATACCAAACAAAAACCTATGCACTTGATCGGATAAGGAACATCTACATGAAGGATGAATGATAAGGCGGAAGTTAATGACAGAACCAGTGAATCACGCAAGCCAAATCAGAAGTTGCTAGCTAAGGTTATGTTTTGCTCAGTATCTTCTAATACTACCAATACCATCGTAATGAACCGGAAATTGAAACGCCAAGATGACTTCCCACTTAGCTATTTAGTACTAATAACCATTTAAAAAGATATTAACTATTACATAGGTATCACAGCCCACCAAGTTCAAGACATTTTGCAAACTCCTTCCCCCTACAAGAAGTGCATAAATTTGTAGTAATAATGATACCCCAGCAAGCAAACTAGAGATTCTAGAGCTGTTGAACTGCTACAAAAGGTTGCTGTCAGAGCTAAATCTGACACAAAAGGGTAGACCTAATCAAACTAGGAATTTAACAAGGGTGATGGTCCGATTTATTTAGAAAACAAATCTTAGAATAACATGAGCTCATAGTAACAATATATCAATTTGTGCGCAATCTAGCATGTAATTTCTACATTTATTCACATAACAGTCACCTACATGATGTGAAGGTTTACCAGAGCACCTAATACAAAACAAGTGATTTAGACTGTATTAGGATGGCACAAAAAATACTGTGCTTAATTGAACACCTGGCCAAACAGAAGAAGTAAAGAAGGATATATAACGTTGTTCCTTTCTTACTCAAGCAAGCCCAAGAATAGCAAAAGATAACTAGATGTCAATAAATATTAAGAAAAAAGTACACATTGGACATATATAAATAATAGAAGGTCAAGTGAATTTAGATAATAACAATGTGCCAATAATTGTTTTGTGCCAATATTTGTTTTGTTCTATGTATCATGGGGAAAAAAATCCTACAACGACTTCCAAATTAGAATTTGACTCCAAACCCTTGTTGAGCCTAAAGCTAAACTCGTCTTCCCACTGTTTGTGTCTTCATAAAAATTATAAGGATTCCAAATAAATGTTGTTGATTAACAACTAGTCAATGCCCATCTATTATACATAATAATAATAATAATAATAATAACAACAACAACAACAACAACAACAAAATATAGTTTGTTTGTTTTTTTTGCTATTTTTAGTTTGGATTTCCTTATGTAATTAAACATGTTGCTCTTGGACAAAGAATTCTGTATATATGGTTTATTTTTATTGTTTATGTTTGAACAAACAAAATTGATTACATTTTTTTTAAGTAATTTTTATCCACAAAAAATTATTTCTTCATAACATGATAAATCTAAAATCTCTGATACATATATACGATGGTTGAGTGAAGGGGATGTAATTGACTTGAGCATAAACCTTGATTTAAATTAAATTCTTATTCTTGTGTTGGTTACATATATTCCAATTGAGCTCCCGCAAGGCTGGAACTGAAACGGCATCCGTTGACAAACACAGAGAGTGATGTCGCGCCGAAACCCTAGCCAGCAAACGACGGCCGCCGCCGCCAACGTCAACGGCGCACAGGCCAGACAGGATCGTCCAACTTCGAACACTCTCTTCTTTGGAAACCTTTCTTCTTCTGTCACACCAGGGCGATTAAGGTCTTTCGTAAATCGACACGCGTCGGTAGAGAGATGTTTCATCCCAAGGAACCCTAATCGGGCAGGTCAGTTTTTCGGATTTGTGGTTTTCGCTTCCAATACAGATGCTTCTAGGGTTCGAAACTCGCTTCATGGTACTTCTTTTCAAGGCTTTCGCTTGATTGTTGATTGGGCTAATCCCTCGCCTAAACCTTATGGTGCTTGGTCACGAAACCCTTCTGCTTCATCTCGGCGGAACCCCTCTTGTTCAGCACAAGCGGTCTCATCTCGTTCCAACACCATACCTACCAAGCACATGCCTGCACACGTTAACTTGCCTCCCAAGCAACCTGCAGATTCAACTTGTCTTGGCTTCCAATCTAAGTTTGTGCTTGATAATCTCAGGTGGAGCTTCCTGGTTATTTCACGGTCTTCGGTATCAACAAGCTTCCTCAAAGACAGTTTCATATCCCAAGGTTTTTCAGAAATTGGTGTACACTCTCTTGGTGATCGTGTTTTTGCTTTATCGTTTCCAGACGAGAAGTATCTCCAATTGATGAAGGGGGATGGTTGGTCATGGCTCTCTCAATGGTTCATCCATTTTTACGACTGGAATCGGTTCAAGCGCAAAGGCGGATGTTACATTTGGGTTTCCCTCAGGGGGGGTACCTTTCCATGCTTGGCATATAAATAGCTTCACAGCTATCTCCAAGAAAATTGGCGATTTTATCTTTGCCCATCCGGACTCACTTACTGGTTACTCCCTTAATAAGGCTTTTGTGCTTCTCCATGTCCCTCATATTCATTTAGTCCCTGATCATGTTTCCCTTAAGGTAGGACCTGCTTCTTTCTCAATCGGTATTTCGGAAGTACAGGGTCAAGATTTGCCTCCTTTTTCAGAAGCCACAGAAACTGCTCCCTCGCTCCCCTCCTCACCACCTGATAGCCCCCGGAATTCAGTCATCATGCCGGAAAATCAGTTGCCCTAGAATCACTCTGATGGCATTGTACCTGACTCTCAAGAGCATGTCACAAATTCTGGGAATTCACAGGG
>JAYMTH010002586.1:0-12325 GCA_036897465.1 Pelargonium australe
TTAGATGTTTCTCGAGAACTTCTGGTTGGGTGCATACTTTGCATGTGACACCCAAAATTGACTCGACTGTTGCTCAAAACCCTCACCATTTTAGTCAATTTAGAAAATCGAACCCAAACTAAAAAAATTTATCTCGAAATTTGAATTGTTATCTTTAGACCATACTTATATTTAAAGAAATAGGATAATATTTCTTAAGTTTAACTTAGGTTTGCACGACAATTCTTCTTAATGAAAATTAAGTTTACATAAAAACCACGTGATACTTAAGTTTCTCAATTTACGAATGAAGCCATTTTGAAGCAAAATTGTGTAACTAAAAATCAAATCGAACAATATTAGCATAGTGTCCATGTTCCTCAAATCACCAAAAATTGTTACGTCAACCTATTAGAAAGGCACCGGTACATCTCGGACAAACTCTAAAGAAAATAACATTATTTAAAACTAAATTAAAATTAAAATAACAAAATACTCGTATATGATTGGTTGAGGAAAAAAAAAACATTCCCAAATAGAATAATGTGTGACAGTTGAAAAAGCCGGTGCGTTGACTAGGCATCTTCTCCTTCCTTCCTCCTCCATCTCCTGCTACTTCTGGTTTTTGTCTGTCATGTCTGTGTCAGTGTGAGTGCCAAAAATGGCTGCCACACCAATTTCTTCTGCTGCCGAAGAAGCCGCCAATGCTGCTGTTCTTTCCATTGGTCTCGGATACGACCTCGCCGACGCTTTGCGTCTCAAATACTGCAAAAAGCTCCCATTCAACTCCGATTCATCTTCTTCTGCTCCTGATCGCCGTTTAATCGTCCTCGATGATTCTCAGGTTCGCGACCTCGTCGTCCCCGGCGCCGCTTCTATTTCCATACCTAACGTTCCTAATTCCATCAGTTTCCGCGAAGGCGAGTGCACGCGCTTAAGCTCCGACGTTCTCTCTTTTCAGCAGGTTGTTCTCGTGATTCTTTCGTTTTGTGTTCTGCAATTCTTCTACTGTTTGTTTAGTTCTTGAGATGATGAACAAAATGGAATTAACTTTGTAGAGATGTGTTTTTCTGTGTTCATGAATGTGATGAAGCGTCAGATCTCAATTCCTGTTTGTCCCAATCCATTCAATGATGGCTGCAAAAACCTGTATTTGTATGAATTTGAACTCATTCAAAAGCAACTTGTACACAATAGTTATATTGAGCTTGTATATGACTAGTGAATAATTACCTACTAAAGCTGGAGTTTGGTTTGGAGAACACTATGAATTGCTTACCTAAATGCTACTCCCTCCACCCCCAAATGATTATCCTCTTTCTTTTATAGAAACTTAGTTATGTGAGACAAGTCAGTTAGAATCTCTTGACCATGTTACAACAAAAACATGTGGGCATATAAGTGAGAATATTCAACCCTAATTTAATCATAATTCTATAAATATGGCTAATCCTTATCTTGTCGTTCTATTCAATGATTATTGTCTACTGAAATGCATCTTCTTTATTATTTTGCTTCTAGATGTCGGAACAGTTTAACCAGGAACTATCCCTCTCTGGTAAAATACCCTCCGGCCGTTTCAATGTGGCTTTTGACTTTACAGGAATTTGGCAGAAAGATGAGGCTGATACTAAGACCCTTGCTTTTGATGGGATCTTCATAACCCTCTACAATGTAACATTTGATAAATCCCAGATAGTTCTGAGTGGTCATGTCAAACAAGCTGTCCCATCATCTTGGGATCCTGCTGCGTTAGCGAGGTAAGATGTCAGTTTCTTTTCTTTTTTGCGTAGCTTGTGGCCTATCACGCGCACGCTGACACACACACATATATCCCATGGTTAGACAAGAATCGCTTGCTCTGTCATAGCAATGCTTGCTGTTCAAACATTCCTAAATTAGGGAAGTTACCTAAAACACTCATTCAATTGATGCGTATTAGCTAATAAAACTGAATGAAGCGAAGCTACGAACCTATTGATTTAAAGTCCAAAATTTGTAATAAGCAACCTTTGTGCACATTCATCTTCTACTCATATCGGACAAGTAACCTCTAAACCCTAAATTTGCACTTAACTATGTGTTATTATATGATTGTTTTGGATTGAAACAAAAACTTTGTAAATTGTATTGCTATGATTATTTCTCATTTATTTCGATATTAGCTAACTTTATTTATATGTAAAATCTTACATGATTGAAATTTGTCGTTAATTTCAGGTTTATTGAGATTTATGGAACCCATATTATTGTGGGTGTTAAAATGGGGGGAAAAGATGTAATTTTTATGAAGCAGCAGTATTCATCACCACTTCAACCTACCGACGCCCAGAAAAAATTGAAGGATATGGCTGAGAAGTTGTTTACCAAGGGACCTGGATCACATAAATCGAATGACAGGGATCAAGTACGGATTTCCTGTTTCCTTTACCTTAAATCTACAATAACAGTGTCTCAATGGCTTGAAATAGGGATCTTGTTTCTTTGGCCAGAAAAGTTGCATTTTTTATAATTATTAAGCTCCACTTTCTGTCCATGAGGATTAGTTGAGTACATCACTTCAAAAAGAAAGAAAGAAAGAAAGAAAGAATTCCATTTTTCTCTATAATCATGATCTTTTCCGTTATTTTTTTATCAGCATTTTCCGTTATCAAATGCAATACTGCAACTTATCTTTAATTTTATGAGCTTTGCTTCATTTTTAATTTTTCTATTTATCTGTAGAAAATGTCTTAACAGTATCAATTATTATTGTTTCTGTTATTGCAGTTTTTTGTCAGGGAGCAACACTCCAACTTTACCTTTCCATCCGGCTCTTATTCCACGGTGAAGGTACACTTTCTGCCGATTAAAATTTCTTATCTAGATTCAGTCTTTTAGTAGTAAAAGCACTATCCTTTTCCTTTGAATGCAAATTGTAAAGGTCCAAAATTTTCATAATGGGAGACATAAAGGCTTGGGCTTCCCACTCTAAAAGTTCAACCTTATTGGTTGGGTTTGGTTTGCACCTTTATATGTAACTCATTTATTTACATGTTTTTCCAATGTGGGACATTTCATCACCATTTGCATTAGGTTGCTCGTCAAACTAACTGCTTGCTTATTTTTACTAGCTTATGTTGTTCACCTATTTTCAGTTCCAGAATATAATCTTCAATTGCAAGAGAGAAGGCGGAGAATCTCATAAAATTCTGCCCCATGAGGATTGGTCTCAGACTGTTCAGTTAAAACCTGATGTTATCTCCATGTCATTCATCCCCACCACATCATTACTGAGTGGAGTTCGTGGAAGTGGGTTCCTCAGCCACGCCATTAATCTCTATCTGCAATGTAAGTGTGAACCTTAATCTTATTTGTGCGTTTACTTTTCTGTTCTGTTCTGTTCAGAACTTCAGATACTTTTCTGAAAATTCCTAAGAAAAGATTAGTTTTATTGATATATTTAGCACTTATCTCACTAGTTATATTAGGAAAAGGTGAACAATCAATCTGTTGGTTGTATTTCAAATGCAGATAAACCGCCAATTGAAGAACTTCATCAGTTTTTGGAGTTTCAACTTCCACGGCAATGGGCTCCACTTTTTGGCGAGCTTACCCTTGGTCCTGATAGTAAGAAGCAAAGCAGTGAATCATTACAGTTCAGCTTCATGGGCCCCAAGCTTTATGTTAACACAGTTCCAGTAATATTCCTAGTCCTTCGTAAATATGATAATCTTTTCTATCCTGCTGGCCCATCTTATTCTTCTATCTGTCATATGAGTTTACTAATTTAGGAATTAGGGTAGTAAATCTTCACTTACAGATGGCTACTAATGACTTCATAACCAGGAGTTTTCATCTTGCACTCAATGTCAATGAGGACAATTGGGGGATATAGGTTTGCCAGAATAGTGTTCAATATCTTTTCCACTCAACGTTCACTTTCTGTGAAATATTGTTCCAAAATGAGTGTGCACTTTCCTATTTTTGGCTGGTTAGAAAGTTGAGAAAAAAGAATTTCATCCAAATAGTTAATTACTGAGACTCGACCAAACCAATGAGATAATGACATATCATTGATCATCACCCTTACCTGCCCCAATGAATTCGAACCAAATCCAACTAATATTAAGGGTGGCTTAGTCTTGGCCATGAACTCTTTGGTTGAGTCTCCTTGCTCTCTAGTTAGTTATGCATGAATTACCAACGATATCTTTTAGATTAGTTGGTTACAACTTACGTCCCTTGAGTTTGTTACAATAAGTGCACATGAGGGTATAAAGGGTAATGTCCAATCCTAACTAATTTACCCTTAGTTTTTACAAAAATGGGGAAGTGGACACTCATGGTAGGATAGAGAGAGTATCAGCTTTGCAAACTTAATTTGGGCTCAAGGTTGGGTCTTAGGCAAGCTTGTTAACCTTGGGTCTAAGTCAAACTAGGCTAAGGTAAATGGAGTCAATACAATTTTTTATTTTTTATTCCTAATTGGCATTGTGCTGGAACTGAGCTTTATTATGCCATACGCTATTCTGGTATATGGTTTTTCCGATTTTTATTTGGTCATCTTGGGATACACATGGGAAAGGTTATTTGCATAAGTTGTTGATAACTAGAAATAGTTAAGAATTTGGCTTATGGAATTATTCCTTTTTGGTAGTTAATCGACTGATCCATCGGTCATTTGGTTTATAGAAGCAACATGCTTATGTGGACATCATTTTAACCCATGTCGTGTCCGATGCAATTAAGCCGTCACTTATTAACCCTGTTATGTGGAATAAGCATAAAAGTTCAATAAATGAGAAAAGATACACATTTTCCAGTAATCTTTTTATGCTTTTTGCAGTTTTTCAGTTATCTTATCCACAGACATTAAACACTTGAATCTATCATCTTATAAAGTTTAGAGAGAAGATTGTGACATTTATGGATGTTGCATGTTTTAACCCAGAGGCAGTCTCATCAATGAGACCTATTCTTCTTGGGTAGTTCCCAAATATGGGGCAATTACATCTCTATCATTCGCTTACACAATAATTATATTCATGACCATTAGTTAATTTGTGTTTGTGTATTATTTATGGTTTTGTTGCATTTACATTTGTGTGAAATATCAGCAACCTGTTTTTTCTTTATTGAGTATTTGTTTTATGATGAAAATTATGACAGGTTGATGTGGGCAAGAGGCCAGTAACTGGCTTTCGTCTATTTTTGGAAGGGAAGAGAAGTAATGTCTTGGCTATCCACTTGCAACACCTTTCAGCGCAGCCGAAGACATTCCAACTAGAGGATGAGCCAAACATCAACTTTTCCCATTCCGCTGATGAAAGGTTGTACTATGAGGCAGTTCAGTGGAAGAGTTTCTCTCATGTCTGCACAGCCCCTATAGAATTTGACGAAGATCCTTACATTGTCACCGGAGCTCACTTTGAAGTTGGAGATTCCGACCTTGGTAAAGTTTTGTTCTTACGTCTTCATTTCTCTAAAGTTATCGGTGGAATGGCTGTGAGACGTTCTGAATGGGAATGCTCCCCGGGTTTGTCCCAGCTGAAATCTGGAATTTTCTCATCCATCAGCACCAGCTTTCTGTTATCAGATACTCAAAAACCGCCACCAATGCGAGCTGATGTGTACACAAACTCTGGTGCGTTACCTGGGGGACCTCCCGTGCCCTCCCAGATACCTAAGCTCACGAGGTTTATTGATACAACAGAGATCACAAGAGGACCGCAAGACTCGCCTGGGTATTGGGTTGTGTCCGGGGCAAGGCTTGTTGTTGAAAGAGGTAAAATCTCTATCGATGTCAAGTATTCTCTCTTAACTGACGAATAGGCTCCGACACAGTTCTAAGTAGCATATTATTTCAAGGCTGGTTTATGAAGAAAAGGGAAGAGAGAAGATAAAAGATAGGCAAGAGCAAGGACATCAATTGGTTTGTGTAACAAGATTAAAGTGAGGTTGATGTACATAAATCCACCATTCTTCTTCTATAGACCATTCATGGCTTGACACACAATTACAAATACACTACTCAATTGTGAGGGAACACCACGGGATGAGTTACCATTTCATGTAAAATATTTTCATAGTCCGCCTGAACGTATGGTGATCGTTACAATTGTTGGAAAATGACCGAAAAACTCTCGCTGCCTTCCCTCTACCCAATACAAGGAAAGTAGGGACGAACTAAGTTAGGGGTGACTAGTAAAACCCCTCGGATGCTAAAGTCAGATAAATAAACCGGGAAAATGCGTTGCTTTTACGTGTTGAGGAAGTAGTTGTAAGTTGTAACTTATGTATTGTGTGGACTGCACAACCCGCAATTCGCAATTTGTTGACAAATATATAATTCACCCGTGTTTTTAAACTATAACGCATCGATGACGCAAAAAAAAAAAAAAAAAATAAATAAAAAAAAATATAAAGTGGCCCGTTGAAAAGTCCCGCGCGTTGACAAATTGAGAGGCTCGTTCATCTCATCTTCTTCCTCTGTCTCCTTCGCATAATGTGTGGTTTGAAACTGAGAAATGGCTGTTGCAGCAAAGGAAGCCGCCACTTGTGCTATACTTTCCATTGGCCTCGGTTACGACATCGCCGACGATTTGCGTTTCAGTTGCTGCAAAAAGCTCCAATCCAACACCAATTCTTCTTCTTCTTCTTCTTCTGTTCCTGATAATCGTCTAATCTCCATCGATGATTCTCAGGTTCGCGACCTCCTCGTCCCTGGTGCCGCTGCTATTTCCATACCTAATGTTCCTAAGTCCATCAATTTCCACGAAGGCGAGCACGAGCGATTCAGCTCCGACGTTTACTCGTTTCACCAGGTCTTTCTCATCATCATCATCATCATCATCATCATCATCATCATTTCCTTTTACTTCTCTGCTAATTTTAGTTGCTCTCAAGTTTTGTTCAGTTCTTAAAATGCTATAAAAATTGGAAGATTTAACTTCCTAAATATATGTTTGTCTTGTGTTCATGTATATGACGAAGCATCAATCAATTGCTTCATCCCTAATCCATTCATTGATTTACTCTTGGGAATCTCTTTTTCATGTTTGGATTATGATTTTTTTGGTCATTAATGTTGAAGAAGTTGAGCCCTAACATCAAGAATGTCCCGGACCATTCGTAGTTTACGAACTCAGGACCTTCAGGTCGCCAAGGCTTTGATACTTATTCCCATTCTTTTAATTCAAATGGTGGATAAAGCTCATTCATAAGTAACTAGTACAAGATTATTTATAGTGAGGTTTTCTGATTGTGAGTCTGTTTATTAGTTACTGAATTAAGTTGGGGTTTGCTTTGGAGGGCTCTCTGAATTGCTATCCCAAAATGTGTCTTTACTTGATTTCAAATTTCGTTACGCCAAGTATTGCTACTTGAAGGCGAGAGCAAGTGATTATCTAAACCATAACTTGTCTTTCAGTTCATTATTTATTGTCTACTAAAATGCATCTTCTTTATTATTTTGCTTCTAGATGTCGGAACTTTTTAACCAGGAAATGACCATTTACGGTAAAATACCCTCCGGCCATTTCAACAAGGCGTTTGACTTTACAGGAAATTGGATGAAAGAAACTACCAGTACTAAAGCCCTTGCTTATGATGGGGTCTTCATCACACTATACAGTGTAACACTTGATAGATCCCAGATAGTACTGAAAGATCATGTCAAACAAGCTATCCCATCAACTTGGAAACCAGCTGCATTAGCGAGGTAAGATAACGGTTTCCTGTTTAATTTAATGCTTGTAGGCTTGTAGCATATTGTTTGCAAATAGCCCCGTGGTTAAATTTAAACAAGCATTACTTGCTAGTTATTTTCACCCTCACCTATCAAAAGCAATGCTTGCTGGTCAAACAATCCTAAATTAGTGAAAGTTCCCTAAAACATTTTACAGATGGATATGGGTTTATAAAACTGAATGAAGTGAATCTATTGATTTAAAGTTCAAAATTTGTATTAATCCACATGATTAGCAGCATTTGTTTGCACATTCTTCTTCCCCTCATTATGGTCAAGTAACCTGTATCCACTAAGTTGCTTTGACCAAGTGCTATATTTTATTAAATAATTGTTTTAGGTGGAATCAATTAGTTGTAAATTGTATTGATACGATTATGCCCCATTAATTTTAATGTAAGCTAAGTTTGCAATTAGATTCTTGGATTTGATTTGAAATTTGTAGTTTAAAACTTGGAATATGAAACTGTTGAGGTGGGTTATTGTTCCACACTGGAAAAGTATAAAGATAATGAGCTAAATATAATGGTGGAAGTCAAACCCTACTAATAAGGTTGACATTTTTAGTAGTGGAAGTCCAAGTCATTATATTGTAGCCCATTATTGAAATTTAACAACATTGGAATTGGAGCTCAAATCCAAAGTCTGGAAAATTCAAAATTCTATTGGATTTGTGCAAAATCTAAATCCAAATTCTTGGTGCATCCGAACATTGAATTTGGTCCAAATTTAGAATTCCAAATGAAAATCCTAAAAGGTCCGTAACTGTGTTTATGTTTTAGAATCTTACAAAGATTGTATTTTGTTGTTAAATGTCAGGTTTATTGAGATTTATGGAACTCATGTTATTGTGGGTGTTAAGATGGGAGGACAGGATGTAATTTATGTGAAGCAGCAATATTCATCACCACTTCAACCTGCTGATGTTCAGAAAAAAATGAATGACATGGCTGAGCGGTTGTTTACCAAGAGACCTGGATCGCAAAAATCAAATGGCATGGATAAGGTCTGGATTTCTTGTTCACTTAAATCTACTATAACAGTGTCCCGACGGCCTGAAAAGGGGATCTTGATTTCTAGTTCATAATATTTGTTGGCCAGACAAGTTCCAATTTTTCAATTGTTGAGCTTCATTTTCTGTCCACGAGGATACTTGGGTGCTTAAATAGGTCCCCCAGATACATTCCGTCATAACTTTTTTTTTTTTTTAATAAAGTTCCATTTTTCTGTATAACCACGCTCTTTACCAGTTAGAAACGTAGTACTGTGATATATCTGTAATTTTATGAGCTTTGCTTCATTTTACAAATTTTTATTTTTTTGTGGCAAAATGTCATCATTGTTTCAGTTTATGGTCAAGGAGCAAGGGCTAGACATTTCTATTACATCCAGCTCTTATTCCGAAGTGGAGGTACACTTTCTGCTCGTGAAGATTCAATTCTAAGTTTAGGACAGGTGCTAGTGAAATTAAGAAATATATTGTCTTTTGGAAAGTTTAGTTTGATTTCCTAGTCTAATTGTTAAAACAATTAATTCACTTCAATAAAATAAATTTAGCACTGATGATTAGAATTTCTAATCTAGATTCAGTCTTCTAGTGGTAAAAGCCCCTCCTTAACTTGTGATGGAACCTAGCCCGTAAATATTCAATTTGAGCACCACTAGTTACTCTCACATTTTTTCCGCCTGGTTTATTACCATGGTGGTATTTGTAATTATCCCATGATCAGCTTCCGGGCTTCTCCATCTTTAAAGTTGACACCATTACAGTAAAACATGATCATATTTCATTGAACCACTGAAAATTGGTGACCTAGTTGGGATGAAATGTTATGTACTTGTTTAATGCTATCCTCTCTTTTTTTTTTTTTTTTTTTTTTTTTTTTTTCTAATGCATACTTTAAATGTCCTTATGCATGCCTAGCTGATTTCTTACTTTTACTACCTTATGCTGTTTACAAATTTTCAGTTTCAGGATGTCAAATTTAATTGCAAGAGAAAAGGTGGAAACTCTCGGAAAAATCTACCCCACGAGGATTGGTGTCAGACTGTTCTGTTAGAACCTGATGTTGTGTCCATGTCTTTCATTCCCATCACGTCATTATTGAATGGTGTTAGTGGAAGCGGATTCATCAGCCATGCCATTAATCTCTATCTACGTTGTAAGCATGAACCTGTCTTGTTTGTGCTGCATTTACTGTTCTTTTGTTCAAAACTTCAGATACTTCTTTAGAATTCCCAATAAAATGTAGATGATGTTAAGATACTTCTTCTGTTCTTGTTTTTTATATGAGATTATCCTCTACTAATCATGTATTGATAGTTTTATTACTATATTTAGTACATAATTCACCAGCGATATTAATAAAGGGTAATTTATCAATTTTTTTGAGGTGTGTTTCAAATACAGATAAACCGCCAATCGAAGAACTTCGCCAGTTTTTGGATTTTCAACTTCCACGGCAATGGGCTCCAGTATTTGGTGAGCTTCCCCTTGGTCCCTACCGGAGGAAGCAAAGTAGTGTATCATTACAGTTCAGTTTCTTGGGCCCCAAGCTTTATGTCAACACAGTTCCGGTAATACTCCTAGTCCTGCAGATGTTTACTGTTCCCGGTTGCCTATTTCTGACGGTTTTGTTGCAGTTATATTCATGTGAAACATCAGCAACTTTTTTTTTGTTGTTGCTATATTGAGTATTGTTATGTTGAAAAATTATGACAGGTTGATGTAGGTAAGAAGCCAGTTACTGGGCTCCGTCTATTTTTGGAAGGGAAGAGATGTAATTGCCTGGCGATTCACTTGCAACACCTTGCCACACACCCAACTACATTTCAACTCGAGGATGAACCAAATATCGACTTTTCAAATTCCTTTGATCAAAGGTACTATGAGAAGGTTCGGTGGAAGAGCTTCTCTCGTGTCTGCACCGCCCCTATTGAATCGGACAACGATCTTTCAGTTGTCACCGGAGCTCACTTTGAAGTTGGAGATTTCGGCTTTAGGAAAGTTTTGTTCCTACGACTTCGTTTCTCCAAAGTCATCGGTGCAGTGCCTGTGAGAACATCTGAATGGGATGGCTCCCCTGCTTTGGCCCATAAATCTGGACTTATCTCGACTTTGACCTTCTCAACTACCCAGAAAGCGGCGCCAAAACCAGCTGATGTTTACATAAACTCCGCTGTGTACCCTGGGGAGCTTCCTATGCCCACCCAGATGCATAAACTCATGAGATTTGTTGATACAACGGAGATTACACGAGGGCCGCAAGACTCGCCTGGGTATTGGGTTGTCTCCGGGGCAAAGCTTGTTGTTGAGAAAGGTAAAATCTCTATCCGAGTCAAGTACTCTCTCTTAACTGTGAAATTACCCGACGAGGAGGCTTCAGTTACAACTCTAAGGTAGTGTTTATATTAGAATATCGTTATTCATGATCATGAATCAAGAATCAGAATGAGTAAGAAAATGAGATTCCAATTCTTCTTGCGTGTAAGATTGATGTGCACAGAGGATAAGAATCAGAATGAAAATGAGATTTCAATTCTTAATGTTTGTAAGATTGATGTACATGAATTCCTCCCCGGTTTATCTTTAAAACACGATTTTTTTTTTTTTTTTTCACTTTTGCTGCGTTTGGATTAGAATTTTTCTTCGGAATTGGGAATGGAACAGAGATTTTCATTCTCCACGTTTGGATTAAAAACTTTTTGTTCATGAGAATGACTTTCGAATGAAAATCTCACATGGTATTCAATATCTTTTTTAAGAACATCACAAGTGTACAAACTTTTTTTATTTTTTTTATTTTTTTTTTTACGAGTAAACCTTTACTTCATTAATATCAATTCAGTGTTACAACCAGAGATCCTAGTATAACACCACTAGGCCAGACATGGAAGCAGAAACCCGATAGAACCTACGAGCTACTACATCGCTGAACCACCCGAGAAACTAAGTTCTCGAAAAAACTACGAGAAACCAATCCTGATATAGCAACCCAGATCCTGGCACCCTGAATCCTAACACGAGACTCGACATGGCTAATTCAGCAGCAAAACCCATCTCCTTACTCAGATCGTTGAATCTCCCCACCCCTACGATAAACCCAACTAGTAAAGCAAAAACTATATCTAACCAAACTAATAAAGTAATAACTAAGCCATAACGAACAAATAAAGAAAAACTGGAACAAATCCAAATTAATGTAACATAACCTAATCGATGACAACCCCGAAGCCTATAAATCGTCATTGAATACGCACATCCGATGTCATGGCCGCACCTAAATTAGGTGTCTAGTTAGTCATGTAGCAGCATAATATATAGTTGGGGTAATTACGGATAGCACCCATGTACAAGTGACTTAAGAAACCTAGCTCATATAAACTTTAGGTCATTACATCTAGACCCTATGAACTTACCATTTAATAGAATCCGTTAGTTTTTTTATGGAAAATTAATCTCTCATCACATGCTAAGAATGTGACATTCAATTTTTTTTAAATTCTCAAAATGCCCTTCATCATAGCATATTTAACCAAATTGATCAAGAACAACGAAGAACACTTGAATATTCCGGCAAGTTCATGTGTTTTCCGGCGAAAAATTGCAGATTCCGG
>JAYMTH010002587.1:0-12321 GCA_036897465.1 Pelargonium australe
GCCGTCACACACGTCGCCTACGCGGAAACACACACAAATCACCGCCGTCACACGGAAACACTCACACCAAACCGCCGCCTAAAAACCCTAGAAAGGGGATCTCACCAAAGGAGCCATAGTTTCCCATTTAAGTTTTAATAATTGATGATACAAGAAAAACATAAAGAAACATCAATTAAATTAATGAAACTGAAAATAGCACAATATCCAATAGAGAGAATCATCACAATTTGAAAATCTAGTACAATATTGGAAAAAAGTGTCACAATATCCTTCATCTATCACAACCACTCCTCTGAGAATTACAGATGGTTGCGGATGTGCCTGTGTTTTATATATTTCCGATAATATAAAGTGAACTATTATTTTGAAACTGAACGAGTAATATTTTCAAATAATGAAAACAATTCTATTTCACTTTCTTGGACTTGAGTATGCTACTAGTACACTTCCTTACAAATTTACTAGTTCCCACAAGTTCAATTTCTAATGAAAACTCTTACTCCGATGTCACATTTCATCAGTTTTCACTTTTCATGGAACTGGTAATATTGCAGGATTTGCAGCTGTCTGAAATGACTATATACCAAAAGAGGCCCACAGTGAAGACCAATTTCGACAAAGGCCCAATAGTTTAGTATCTGGTTAGAGGCCCAATAGCTGAGGAGCCGAGGAGGCAATGTCGTTTTCTTCCATCTGGTTGAAATGCAGCAGCAATGAGCAACTGTACTTTCACTTTTGCCAGTTCCGTTTCCTTTTAACTCTCTTCTTCACTCTTCACTAACAGATCTCTCTCCAATTTCAACAATCGGATCCAATCCAACAAACCCTAGTCCTCACAATGTCCACAACAACCGAAGAGCCTGAATTGCAGAATGGAGTCAAACCTGAAACAGAACCGGAGCCCGATTCTGACCCACAACAACAGGCAGAACCAGAACCAGCTCCGGAACCAGAACCAGAACCTGAATCAAGCCCAGAAGTAGTGTCACTACCAGAACTAGAACCCAAACCCAAACCAATTGTAACCGATGCAGATCGCAAGCCAGAGGAGGAGCCACAGCCAACGGAGACGGCGATCCAATCAAATGATTCCGGAAATCCTTCTTCAACCGAAGAAATTGCGCGTCCTGAGTTGCGAAAAGACGAAGGCAATCGAACTTTCACCATGAGAGAATTGCTTAATGAATTGAAGGATGGCGAAGGAAACGAGAGCGCACCAGATGCATCCCCTTACAGGTTGGTTGGTACCTCCATTTTCAATTTCACTTCATAATTCATTGCAGCTTCATGACCAGGCTTAGCTCACAGAATGATTAGTACCTCGTAGATCGTGATGTTTTAATGGTTGGATTATAAATGCTAATCCTTCGATCCTTTAGAATCACTAAACTAATTTTTATTATATACATAATTTTTTAAATTCAAGTGTTCTGCTGAGTGCTTCACTATAGTAATTGAGTATTTAAGGATTGGCCCTCCACTATAGGGGGTTATGCATTTTATTTTTAAATTTAGAGTTTTTAACTACATTTAATAAATTGCTTATAAGCTTCAGATGGAGCTGTGGAAATGAATTATATTTTTACAGGGATTCATTAGCTAGAAGTGTTGTGGTCTATCTTTTGCTGATCACATTCTATTATGATTGTGAATATGGTCTTTTCATGCAATGAATGATGCCATGCAACTGCATGAATGAAGGCAATTGAAGGAATATGCTGTGATTTGGTGCTATCTTAATTAACTAAGTGAATCCCTTCAACTGCTATTGATATTACTGAAACATGAATTTTAAATAGTTTTTCTTTTCATCAAAAGCCCCTTTTGATGTATGTGGATCAAAGTTTTCACAATTTTTCCTTCTCCTTGCACGTCT
The DNA here is from genome assembly GCA_036897465.1 of Pelargonium australe. Taxonomy (NCBI): domain Eukaryota; kingdom Viridiplantae; phylum Streptophyta; class Magnoliopsida; order Geraniales; family Geraniaceae; genus Pelargonium; species Pelargonium australe. The sequence continues at coordinate 1,880 of JAYMTH010002587.1, forward strand.
TTTGGCGCTGCTAACATGCTCATCCTGATTTTCTCCACCAATTATAATTCTAGAGTATTTTGAAGTTTATGCAAAGAATCTTAAGTTTAAACTTGAAAGTGACTGTTCTATTCTGAGGTGTTCTGTACAACGTTGTAACTCTAACCAACACCGTGGTTTTAGACTTTAAGTCCTTTGCAATCAGTATTAGAGAATTATTTAGTTGTCCTGTTTCTCTACATACTTCTTTTCCACTTACAAAAGCTTCTGTATCGTGCCTTAATTGTTTCAGTCAAGAGAGCACACCTCACACAGAGCAGAACAATGCTGCAATGGAATTGATTGGTAGTGTCACGGGCATTGACGAGGAGAGTCGGTCTCGCCAACGGATTCTTACATTTGCTGCTAGGAGGTACCATTATCTTAGTCTGCAACCATCCTTATAAACCTTGGTGGTGATATAGTATTGGTATATATTTTCCTTTAAAAAAATCGAAATTAAACTTTATGTTGTGTGCCTTGACATCATTACACCAAACTTCTTGCATGAACTACTTTCTGTTTGAGCTAGGGTCCCATAATGACAAAGAAGGCCTTAATCGCGATGTGTTTTAACACATGCTAATACAACAACTTATTCCCATCTAGAACACTGCCCTGCCCAAGTGTATTAGGCTAGGTGCATAGACTTATCTATGAAGCCTTTCATTCTTTGAACTTGTAATTTCAAGCTCTTTGCAGTTTGCTCACTGATTATGATAACGTTCTATTCAGTCCCCATTCTTGAGCTGTTTTGCTAAAATCCAGAAAAGTTCATTTAGTATTAATCCACAGAATAGCATCCTTTATTTCTTTATTAAAGTTCCTGTATTATAGATTTGTATACAATTGTATGAATTTATTATTGGGTTTGCATGTTTCCAAGATATGTCATCATATTAACCTATATCTTAAAGTTCAACCAGATATAGTTTCCAAGTTATGTTACCTGATGTGAACATTGTTGCATAGTTTTCTTCCATTAAATAATGTTAATATTCAAAATTGGACTACATATAATTGCTTGGGCTTCCACTACTAAGAAGTCAACCTTATTGGTAGAGTTTTGGCTTCCAACATTATATTTAGCTCATTCACTTTATATTTATCCAATGTGGTATTTTAACCCACTTCAACAAATAAACACATTTAATGTTGTGCTGAATATGACATTAAAATTAACTCAATATATTTTCTGTCGGAGGAGTGATAATATCCAGACTATTCATGTATGCGACTTTCCACTGACTGTTTTTGTAGGTATGCTAGTGCAATTCAGAGAAATCCAGAAGATTATGATGCATTGTACAATTGGGCCTTGGTGCTTCAGGTATTTGATATAATCCTCTTTTGTGTAGATCAGTTGGATTGATTTTATACAAATCAGTTGGACTTGTTTTAAATAGATCAGATGGCTCTAATCTAAATATGGTTTCACTGGTTATCTGAAACACAAATATGTGACTGATGTATTTTGATACAACTTTTTCAGTTGAAGACACATTTAAGAGCTCATAGCAGTTAGATAATGCATTTTTATTTATCAGGTTGATTATTTGTTTCTCCTACATGATATCTCCGTAATATGGGATTTTTTGTCATTTAATACCCAATCACACTTTGTATTCCAGTTCCTATGTCAATTTCATTCTAATCACCTTGTGGTTGTGGAGATGTCTTAGTGCATGTTCTCTGTTGACATAATTTGCCGTGCAGGAAAGTGCAGATAATGTTAGTCCAGATTCTACATCGCCATCTAAAGATGCTTTGCTTGAAGAAGCTTGTAAAAAATATGATGAGGCTACCCATCTTTGTCCTACCCTTCATGATGTATGTATCCATATCTATATATCTTGTTGAATTTATGTTGAATTGTAGCCTTATGGGTATTAGACATATTGTTCATAGCAAAACATCATAACTACCTAAAAAATCTATATTCAGAGTTTTCTGTGAGCTATCATGTGCTACACTCTGAGGGTTATTCATCTGTGTTAAAACAATCACTTGCCTTTTCTTTCTATTTCACTTTTCATTTGGGGTAAAGCTAGAGAACCATGTAGACCATACTGGGTTTACATTGATCAGATGCTACTTGGAAGATGAAGACGCCCTTTTCCTCTAATTATTCCGGACTCCGGAGCATTTCTTCCTAGTTGGCTTTAATATTTCTAGGATTTGGCACCTGACAAATATTATACCAATCATATAAGTGAGTATATCTAATTCCACAATTACATCATATCTTAATTTTCAGGCTTACTACAATTGGGCTATAGCAATCTCTGATCGAGCAAAAATGCGTGGCCGTACCAAGGAGGCTGAAGAACTATGGAAGCAGGTCCTTTATGTTATCAATATATCTTTCATGGTCCTTGTGCTGAACACTGCACTGCTCATGTAGATTGGTCTTTTGGTTGTTTTGTCAAGCTGAGTACTAGCTGTGGGATATCATAAATGTATTAATTGAAGTTGATCAACACTGTTAATAATGTGAATTTGTTTCTCTTTCTCATTATCTTTGTTTAACACATAGGTTTATTCATTTTTAGTCTCTTTTTATTGCAATTAGTTTTTTTATATATTAATATTGTTCTGAAGTGTTCATTGTTATTTTGATATTTCAGTCGGCCGCTAACTATGAAAAGGCCGTCCAGCTCAATTGGAACAGTCCACAGGTATGTCCTTAGGAATTGCCGAGTGATTATTTTGTATTCTATGTTTTTTCATGCTGTTTATTCTGCTTCTAAATCTAAACCTCATTTGGTCTCCTTAGACATTACGCTTAATTTCTTTGATACTTACTCAAGTGAAATCTGTTGCAGGCCCTTAACAATTGGGGACTTGCACTCCAGGTATTTTTTTTTACATTCATATTTCCTTCCAATCAATTTCTGTTCTTATTTTAAAATTTATATAGTTACATATTGGTATTTGAGGTGGTGTTTGTGTCTATTTTGAGAGAAGATCTACAGAACTGTTTTGGGACAAATCTTAAATATTCATACCTGGTTATGCTGGAAAGTCTGATATGCTCCTTTTTCCAACATGTAAAATTTAGGAACTGAGTGCTATTGTTCAAGTACGAGAAAAGCCAACAATTGTAAGAACTGCAATTAGTAAGGTACACAATTTATCTGGATCAGAGTGGTTGGAGGAGTGTATAGAACCAAGCGCGTAACTTCACATCTGAAAATTTTCTCATCTTCTAATGCAGTTCCGTTCAGCAATAATGCTGCAATTTGACTTCCATAGAGCAATCTACAATCTTGGAACTGTGCTGGTTAGTTTGTTGCATTCCCTTCTATATACAAAATAGGATGACCATAACTCTGTAAATTTATGTTTCTTTGGCTTATACTCCTACTGCAACATTTGATTCTCCATTATTGCTTCTTCAACATTATTAAGCAAACCCAATTAAATATTGACGCTGATGTAGTAATTGGTTTATTGGCAGTATGGATTAGCAGAAGACACAATAAAGGAATCGGCCAATGCAAAAGAGGTTTCTCGTTCTTCTAATACTGACTTGTACGGTCAGTCTGCTATCTACATTGCAGCTGCTCATGCATTGAGACCAAATTACTCGGTAATCAATTCTTTACAGCTCTTTTCGGAACCATATATGGCCGATAATAAATATATTGTTTGAGCGAGCCAGGTTCAAAATGATTAGCACCTCCAAAATGATGACATAATATTTTGAGTGATAGGGTCCTATCAAATTTGCATCTGCTGTGTGCATGTGTAGAGCACACATATAATGTCACATAAAGCTACAATGAAGCCAAGAAGTTAAATTATACGTTCCATTTTTCCTTGTTTGCTAGTATCCTGTTGGTCCACAATTTTATTTCTTTTATGCCGAATAGATTAATCTTCTTCTTTTTGTGCCTTTTCAGGTTTATAGTAGTGCCCTGCGGCTTGTGCGCTCCATGGTCAGTACTTTGAGTGGTCTTCATATTGTATCTTTTCCTTAAAACCCTTCTTTGTGGCTGTGCATGAATTCTCTGTAGTCTGTCCTTTGCAAAATCTGCTTCTAACTTTGGTTATGTTTATTTTCTTTCAGTCTTATTGTATCTAGACAATTAGCATGCTTAGGTTTAATCTTCTTATCTCAAAAATGCATTTTTAGTTTACAAGCATCCATGTGATGCTTCAATTCCATGTCTTATAACTGGTTTTTGTCTTGTCTACCAGTTGTTTTAGTTCTTGGCTGTTTACATTGTACCATTACCTGAATTTCTTGTTTTTGGGTACACTACTGTCTTCCCACAACAAACAGTTTTCACAGTAGAAAAAAACACTGACTCTAAATTGTTCGCAGTTGCCCTTACCATTTCTTAAGGTTGGATATCTGACTGCACCTCCTGTGGGAACTCCAGTTGCGCCTCATAAAGATTGGAAAAGAACACAGTTTGTTCTGAATCATGAAGGGCTTCATCAGGTAAATTATGATTATTTGTAACGTTTGTTTAGCATTTCTCATGTAATCGCGAACCTTCTTCTGACTGATACTGCAAGTGTCCTGTCCTCACTAAATCTTCCAGTATTTAGTAAAATGTGGGAATAGAGATAGTATGTGGATGTTAACATGTTGGTCAAGATCAGCATGTTTGAAAAAATTGGCATCAAACAGTATAGTCTGGGATAGGCTGTATGTATGTGTAGTCAAAATTTGAAATCCTTCTCTATATATTTTCCTTGACAGATTATTAAAGTTGAGCAAAAACAAGCACCACAGAGTCTTTCTGGAAGATCAGTAGATGTGGCGAATGGTGACAGGACGGGTATCAGAGTTGACATTGTAGATATTGTTTCTGTATCCATCTGTGTAGATCTTACTTTACCTCCTGGTGCAGGCCTTTGCATCAATACACTTTATGATCCAGTTTACTTGGTAAGTATCATTTTAGACTTTTTAGTGTTTCACTCTGAACAGTTCCATTCTTCAATAAAATAGATTTTGCCTGGCATCTTCAGTGTAAGCTTAAAACATTTATAGTAAGATCTTTGAAGTTGGACTTTATGTATGAAATGAGAAACTGTACCCTTGATAACATATACCCCAGAAAAATGTATAGGAAACTTATCTATGATAGAGCACATATCATCAGTGTTCTTACCAGTCTTTATATTTTAGAAGAGAGAAAAAATTGTCTTGGAACTTTTTTGTTGATGTTGGATTTCCTGCTGATATTTGTAAATGCGATTTTGGAGATGAGAAAGGTGTAGGTTGATCCTTGCTTCAATCGATCATGGATTCTAAGGAACATTTTATTTGTTTTACCCTAATGGACTAGAACATCTAGTCAGCTAGCTTAGGTTTTGATAGATGATCATCCAATTTAAATTTGGCATCAAATGTTGAGTTAGTTTAATGTAGCTTTTAAACCGATTCTCATTTAGTGATAAAAGAAGCATACACCGACAATAACTATTTTTAATGGGAGATATCTGGTCATTGATCCTTCAGGTTGCTGACTCCTGGGAATCTCTGGATGGATGGCTTGATGCAATCCGTCTAGTTTACACAATCCACGCAAGGGGAAAAGGTGAGGTGTTGGCAGGAATTTTAACAGGCTGATTGACGTGTTTTTCTTTTGTTAAATGTATCGTCATTGTGATTTGTAATTTTGGATGACTTATTGTTGTACCATGCTCCAAAATAAGATTTCTGTATATTCTTCTATTTTGGGACAATATGTCCCATCCAAAAGAACTTCAGATTGTATTAAATAGAGTTACAATGTGGAAAGACAAGGAAAGAGTTTGTAAGGAAAACTAAAGAGAATCTGTTAAGACTCAACACAGACACATGAGATTGTGTTTTAGATTTTGACCAGCATCTGTGTTGAAACTTTTGAGGAAAAATTACCAAGTTTCTGCTAATTGTATTGTCTCGTAATAATTACTTGAACGATAGCAAGATGTATTATTAATTTGTTGTGAGTACAAAAGTATCTAAGCGTTTGTCGTAGTATCTGATGTCTGTCGCGGCCCTATCAGCGCCATTAAATTCCACCATTCATATTTTTTTTGCCTCAGACTTGAGAGTAGTTTACTTCAAGAAGACGTGAATGTCATGCATATAGGAGGGTTAATTTTGGCCAAGGCCAGAACCGAAGAAGGAAGAATCCACAGCCCTTCCCCGCAGATCAACCCAGAAGCGACTGCAGGAACCATTAGCTTGGCCTTCCTGGCATTAATCTTCTCCGAGACGAACACAACGAAGCTCCCCACGCACATATCAATGGCGAAGTAGGCTCCTACCAGAAATGGCACTGCCATGGCCATTGGGAGTGGCATCCACTTCCCAAATTTACGCGGCGAGAGGTCTCTCACCAGGTTAACTCCCACTGCAAACGCGAAGAAGCTGTAACAAAGCTGCAAGCAATGAAGGGGCAGAGCCGAGAAACCCTGTACGCCCAGAATCGCCATGTTTCTGTAGATCAAAGCGTAAGGAGCTTTGAATTCCCCATATGGATTTCCCACGTCGAACGCCTTGTAGAACAAGAAGAAGCTGAGAGGAGCTATGACACAGCCTATGGCACAACCAATGGACTGGCTCAAGAACATGGCTCTGGGTGATGTGTAAGTGAAATGTGCAGTCTTGAAATCTTGCATGAGAATGCAGGAAACAGAAACTACTGATTTGATGAGACCGCAACCAGCAAGCGCCGCCATCACTCCATCTTGTTTCCCGGTCATGGCCGCCAAGACAAAAAGAGCCACCTTGCCGTAGTTATAGGCCATGTTTATGTCTGTCAGGCCAGCTCCATAAGCATTACAGAATGCTAGAGATGGAGCAAATATATAGGCTACTACCACATAGTACCATTTTAGCTGAGGGAACATAATTGGTATGGCAATTATGGAAATTATTGAGAAAATTGTGTATCCTGTAACTCCTATCCACATTGGTATGGCTTCTCTGATAAATAGCTCATTTTGTTTTAGATCTTCAAGAGGCTTGCTCTGGCTATGATCATCAACTGCATTGAACAGAAGATATTAATGAAAATCAGTATGGTGAGTGAGAACATTCAGCTAGCTAGTTCTAGTTTTATAGAGGGCATGGTCTTTACTGGCAGCTAACTTCTTGTCCTTCACTTTGCCATGTATGCTAATGATTGTGAAACACAATATCTTGAAGAAATTGTATAGCCCATCACCTAGGATCAGAGCTACTGATATGAAAACCTGCCAAGAACATCATAAAATGAAGCAAATTAATACCATGTTCTTGCAAAAAGAGATTCATGTTTTGTCTTGAGAGAGAGAGAGAGAGAGACCTTGTAACCATATAAACTTTTCATGCTGGTTTCTTTTATGTCTTCAGGAAACCAATCTCCTTTCTTTTTATCAATAAGTGGCCACATGACTCCATAGGAGAGCACAGCTCCAAGAAGCAAAGATAGGTTCACAAGGTGTGAACAGATCATTCCAGCACCAATATATGTCATGCTAAAATCAAAGTAGAATCTACAAAAAAACAAAAATCAATCAAATCAATCCAGTGAGGTGACATGTCAATTATCATAGCTGCAGAAACATGGGAAAGTTGGATCTAAAGAAAGTAAAAGATGGGCTTCAAAAAATAATGCAACATGGCTACAGTGCTTGGCTATGGGGGATGCATAATGGTTAGCAAATAATGGTTCAGTTGCAGAAGAATACATACGTTTGCTTCCAAGCCTGCAATCCAAAAGTAGGGAACTGTTGAAATCCACATTCCTCTTTTGCTGTATAAAACCATTGGAAAAATCCCCACAAGAAACTGATAGAAAAATACTTCATGAACCCCCTAACTTGCTTCCTGTACATTAAGGTTATGATTACCAGAGTTCAAGGTTAGATTCTTGAAGCTCAGTTAAGATTTAACAATGGAGAGAGAGAGAGAGAGAGTATACTTGGCCATCTTATCTCCTCGGGTATGGAACCCATTGATGAGAACTGCTGTGGCCAAACCACTTGGGTAAGTCAACTTGAGGTCCACAATCATGATCTGCAGAGCCATAACTCACTATGAACAAACTGTAAATATTTAAACTTGATCCTGTCACCAAGTCCTGATTGTTTCTGGCTAAGACCTAAGAGATAGTGGGTTGAGTTTTGAGCATTTAATGAAAGATTTCACAAGCACTCTAGAAAAAGACAGAGAAGGTCTTGAAATGTAGAGCACTCTCTCTAATCATAAGGTGCAATGAAGATTAGAAGTGGTGGATGCAAGTACCTTTCTGAGAGGAATTAAGACAAAAAGGCCAACAAAGCAAACCAAGAACAGGAAACCAGTCATCCACCCCAAACCAGGTTCTTTGATACTTCTTGGAGAGTTTCCTTCAATGCCCTCCCCTGACAATTCATATGTCTTCCTGTTCATCCCCAAAAGATATGAAGCAAAACCACCTGAATCCAACAAAAGGGTAAACAGAAAATATGTAAACAAGCCAATTTATGAGACTGTAAAATATATGACAGAAGAAAATTGAAGCTCAACCTCCAACAGCAATGCTATAGCATGCAACAGCACAGGTTTGTATCATGGTGTTCTCTTGCCTGGTGAATGGTTTCGATACGAATCCAGCCTTTTGAAGCAGTTTAGTCCATGTTCTGATAAAAACAAAGGCAAGAAGAGCAGCAGAGACATTGAGATTAGGAACCATGCCAGTTGTGAGGTTCAGCTTCATGACTATCACACTGTACATGCTCCCAATCATAATGCTCACTATCACTCCTCTTATAGTGAGCTGCTTTGTCCATGGCTCTACTGTCCTCAACCCCTCAGCCTCTTCCTGCACCAATTCCTCCAAGTCCCCTCTCTCAATCTGGTCTTTCATGTTCATTTCTTGCTTAATCTCTCTTCAAATAACCTGCAAATGTGCACTAGAGCTCAATAATAGCACTTCATTTTAAGAAAAGAAAAGAGTGTACATGCAGAATTCTCACCAGATGGTTCTTGAACCAGAGAATTTGCAGAAAGGTTGCTTGTCTTTTTTCTTTTTCTTTTAACCCAAGAAACTAAACCTTCCCATGGAACTAGAAAATCCCAAAAGCTGTATGTAAATAGTATTTGAAATGATCACTTGGCAAAGAACCTCATGGCATCACTTAATATAGTAAATTTATAATTGGAATAGAATAGTGAATAACTGAATATATGAGTAAGGCACAACGCTACAATATTATCACATGAATTTACTTAAATAAATATATATATTATAAGTAGATAAGACAATATTATTATTCACGTTTTCAAATATGCACGAGTTTTTTTACCTAATATCTCAGCCCATATCCAATCTTGAGTGCACATTAATGCCTCCAAAGTTTTAGGATGAAACCTGCTGCGATGTAGCGTGACCATCCGACCACTAGTACTAAAAGCTGACTCAGAAGCAACGGTAGAAACAAGAACAACCAAGACATCTTTCGCTATCAATTGCAATGTTGGATATTTGATACCTGTTGTCTTCCACCAAGTTAATAACTCAAAGTTGTCACAATCTGGAAAAACTTCTTCATCCAAATAATAATCCAATTCTGTTCTAACAATGCTGATTTTTTATTTCTTATTGCGCATGAGAAATAACTGATAGTTGGAAAGTGAAGCTTTAGATACTGACAAACTTTCAGAAACTCCAAATGGTGAAAAAGATGAAATATCTTCTTCTTGAGCCTCTTTTCCCTTGAGTTGATACTCTTGCACCAAATTATAACAAATATCACGAATCTTTTCGAGCTTCATTGAACCAACAATCTCATCACCATATATCAAGGGAAGGTAGTACTCTAGCAACTTCAACTTACATCTTGGATCAAGTATGGTTGCCACCCCCATAATGCCATGAATCTCGCTCCAATACTTATTGAATTTGGCCAACATGTTCACTGCCATTACTCTAATCACCTCATTTGAAGACTTTTCCCATTCATCAAGTTCCAACTTAATTTCAGAAATCTTAGAAAAATAAATGTTTGCTGTAGGATACTTTGTTCCAGAAAACAGTAAAGTTGCATCATAAAATATTTTGAGTTTTCCACAAACAAGTGTAGCAAGGTACCAATCATCATCACTTGGCAAACATGTATAATTCTTATCACGATGATGCAATCTAGGAAAGACTTCTTTATATGATATGGCAGTTTCAAGCATCAAATAAGTGGAGTTCCATCGAGTCATGCAATCAATACTTAACTTCTTAGTACACGAAATATGCAATTGACGGACATTCAATTCAAAAGTTTCTTCTTTTTTGCACTAGTAGACCAATATGCAACACTATCCCTGATTTTCTCAATTTCATTCCCAATCACTTTTAAACCATCTTTTACAATCAAGTTTAAGATGTGTGCACAACATCTCATTTGAAGTTGATTCTACCCAAAAATCATAAGTGCTCCGGCCAGTCACAAGTCGA
>JAYMTH010002588.1:0-12318 GCA_036897465.1 Pelargonium australe
ACTTGATGAATAGTGGTTTGCCAGTTTTGAGCGACACGTGTCATGTCTTCATTGGATTTAATACTTGCGATTTTTTGGGTAGAATCACATACTAAAGAATTATCATTTCATTTGTGAAATTACTAATAGAGAAGATATTAAGATATGCAAGGTGAATCATATGAAAACATGGTGGATCTGTTGATAAACGCTCTGCTGCAACAAAAACATAATAGACACACCAGTTCTATGGGTATTAGATACTAAACAAACTGGTCTTAGTGCCAGCGGGAGTTTTGGGGAACACCCTAACGATCAATCAATTGATGAGACATGTCATGTTTTCGTTAGTTGTATTATATTCATGAACTAGTAAAGGAATTTCCATCTTGATTTTGTTTTTTACTAAACGACGGGACAACATGCCTACGAAGCAGAACAATGTTTCTCACCCCCTAGTGGGGGGCGTCACCCTGTTAGTTGTTAGTTCCTCTTAAACCCATATATCCCACCCCATACCGTCGGCAATCAGGCTCGAACCTAAGACCTCAAAGGAAATTCAAAACGCATTAACCACTTGGGCCAATATGTAAATGTCGTAATGGTAACAGTTAATGACGATGTGCAATAAGACTATAATAATTTAGATGGAAAAAGGTTGTCATATATTGGGATATCATCTAATAATGTGGGTGGTGGTTAAGAAAACTACTGCACTATACTAAATTGCTTGATATCCACTTAATGGTTTGCTTAAATGTCATAATTGGATCTCTAGAATGTGGATGTGTGTGTGAGCCTCAATACTTGAGATCATCATTGTACATCACTTGAGGAGTCTCATGGTTTGACCTACTTAAACAGTGTCTGTAGTAGGATTACTTATAACGACTAGTGTTGGGTATGCTACAAATCAAGTAGGATGTTGTAAATGATCAATACATGATTTTTCCCTCCCGTAAAAGGAAAAAATATGTTGATCCCTTTTATTTAGTAATGTTTTAAAGAGGTGCAACCAAGCTAGCCAATGTGTTAACATCGAGTTATTTTGATTGGATGACATACTCGATAATCAAGAAAAGATATGAATCGAACTATACGAACATGATGAGCAACGTTTCGTGTTAGATGAAAGATATATAGGAAAAATCTTATGAGGACACATGACTAAATTCCTATGGATATTAATTGTCACATAAGTCCATAAAATTGGGGGCACTATTGCTTTACTAGAAGCCACCTAGTGCTTTCTTCATTTTAATGCCGAGCACAATATAGTGGGATCCTATTGGTAACACTCAAAGCTTTTAATGTATAAGAAACTTACTAAACACATATAGAATATCCTATAATCATTCTGGAAAAGGATAGGAAACAAATGCATATAACTCAGACGAAATTGTCAATTTTGGCAGTTTGAATTTGAAGAGTAATTCACATTTTTTACGTTCTTAACTATTTTTTAAAACGTTTGGGCATTCAAAATATTTGTAGAGGACATCTCAAGATATCCATTACAGGCTTGGATGCAAGATTTGGAATTGAAATGGTTTGTCAAATAGCCTCTGGTCAATTTTTCCTAGTACAAAAGTTTCCTATTTTGATTTGACTATGATACTCTTCTCATTATAAATAAGATTTTTCTTTGAACACTTTAGTCAAATAAATGAGACTTGGTTCCAGCCATTACAATTGAGACAAAGTTTATGAATCATTTTTGTGAGTTAATGGGTTAATTCTACATAATCATAAAAGTGATTAATACCCCAATTTGGAGCTAACATTATAGATTTTGAGGTTAGTAAAGTTTTTTTCGTTGATCATCTTTGATGAGATACGTGGAGTTTAAGTGGAATACAATAGGGTCGTCTTCATCAAGAGGACACTACGTGACTTAAAGGTTTTAAAGCAAACACTTCAAGAGGTAAATTTTTTTATGATCACCTACTCTGTCAAACTTGTAAGGTGGTATTTGGTCATGGAATAAAGTTTTAAATTTATGCTTTTTAACCTTTCCTTATGATGGAGAGTTGGCTCCGACTCACACCAACAAAAGACTATGATCTCGGGGAAGGATATGTTCTGAACCTTGGTGGTGGATAAGGCTTTGGGGAAGGCTTTGTTCTTTGTTTTGATGGAGGAATTTACTCTAGGAAAAACTTCGTTCCTGACTTGTTTCTTCAGAGGGCTAGACCTCAAACTAGGCGTGATCCGTATAGAAAATCTTGGAGTTTCAAAAGGCTACTTCGAACTTAATGTAACTGCTTAGAAGATGAATTATACTCTATTGATTTTATATTTAATTTAAATTTTACAAATTTTCGAACACACTTATTAAAGAGAAAATGCCTTAGTCTTTGTTCTACTCACGTGTACAACTTCCTCAAATGGTTGGCTTGCCAAATATTAGGAAACTTGCCAAAAATGCCTTCCTAGCCTCAAACAACTTGGCATTATATGAGGCATTGATTGCAAGGCCAAACTTCCTGCGGGAACATGGGGCTAAAAAAGCTAAAGTGCTCAATGATTCCCAGTTGATTTTAGACAAGGGAGAATAATTGTATGAAAGCTTGATGAAATGCATCGACCTCACCGAGAAACTTATAAGGTCTCTGCTATGTCGGGTCACCGCTAAGGCTTTCTGCCTAACTATGAAACCTTCAAGGTCCCTGATGTGCTCGCAGTCAACCAAAGTCAGAGTTCAAATGCGTGTCAACAGCTCAACAACGGGATTAACGGTGCAGTCAACACTGGCCCTACCCCTCAAGGTGATCCAGAGCACCCCGTTGCTGCCAATGGCAACAATGGTGGAGAGGCTAATGAGGAAGAAGCAGCCCCGCTGCCTATTCCCATCTTCGACCCGCAAGTTTTCGTATAAGAACATGCATTCCAACACAATGAGAGCCTAATTGCTCGAAACATTAAACCCATAGTTCAAAGGAGTTTTTCATGACGTGAATGAATGGTGTTGACTTTTGAAGCCCGAATTCGGGCATTAGGGTGGCAAAGCTTCGCTACGCAACCCTAATGTCAGGGTTCACTGGGGGTGGTACGTGAATTCTATGCTAATTTTCAGCATAATATTGATCAAGTACCCCCAGTTAGGATGATGATGCGTGGGAGGGCCTTCCTTTTTTCGCCTTCCATGCTTCATACATTCCTTAAAGGGCCAGTTATGGATCCCAATGCCTATGAGTTCTGTGAGCTTCAGAATCGAAGTGAATGAGATTTAGAGGAACTAAGCGGAATATTGTGTGGACCCACTGATAGGGTCTCACTAGACTATAATGGGATGCCGCGAGTCAACAAGTGGGATCTTTGCTTTGAGGCTAAAGTATGGATAATTTTTATTAATTCCCGCATATTTCCTAGCAGAAACATGTCTGAAATCTCTGGTGATAGGGTGTTTATTATCTATTGCATCTTGACAAGTCAGCATATGCACTTGGAACGGATTATTCTATTAGGGATGAGGCGGTTTGCCAATCGTAATAGGATTTGGTGCCCTGCACTTATTCACAGATTGTGCACGCTCTAATTCATTCCGATCGAAGAGAATGAAACACCGGTCCCCGATGCGGTACCTATTACGTATCGAGGAATTAACACCATAGGCAGACTCACTAGGATATGCATAGATGCTTATAATGGACAGGGACAGAGAAAAGCCAGCAGATCCAGAGAAACAAAGGAGGAGAAAAAGAAAAAGGAGGACGAGGTGTGGACCTCGAAAGAAGTCCAACACCTGCTGGAGAAGATGATGCGAGCCATCTAGAGGCTCGAGGAGCGCGTGGACGAGTTGGCCTCTAATGTCCATCTTAGGAGCACTAGCGACATTGTGTTGAGGCCGCAAAAGAAGAAGGCTCCATCATACCAGGGCAAGGGAAAAAAGCCCACGGTGGAGTCTAGTAGTGATGAGAGCACCTCGAAGAGTGATTAGAGGGCTGAGTGCGTCCACTCGCCCTAGGTATTGTTTATTAGTTAGTTTTTGCATTAATAATTTAGTTGCATCATGCATGTCATTTAGGTAGGATTGTATGCCAAACTCAGAGTCAAATCATTAAGGGTAATGTTTAGCTCTAAGTTTGGGGGGAGGGGAGTATTTGCATTTGCATTACATGTTTTTCACTTTTTTTATTTTTTATTTTACACTTCTTTTAGATATTTACTTGCATTGCACGTTTCCTTTCTCGTTGGGTAGTTGTGGATATTTTAGGCATGTTGGACTGTGCTCTGAGAGCATGGATATATTGGTGATGTTCTTGGTTTAATTTCTGAAGATTGATTTGTTTGCATTTACATTTGTGGGAATAAATCTAGAATTTGTCACTGAATTGTTTTATCATGGTTTGTTATCATTGTTTGTGCACATGTTCTTGAAACTTAGAAGTTCCTTGATTCTAGGTGAAGTAGTATGTTTAGGCTAAATGTAGAGAATTGCATGTTTTTAAAATTGAGTGATCCCATCTTTGAGGCGAAATGAGTACGAGGATCTAGTTTGGAGGATATAATTTAGGCCATCCCTGGATAGCTTGAGCCATAAACTCCTACCTTGATACATTTTGTCCTTAGTACCCCTTGTTTTTTAGCTTTAGCCTTTTCTTTCAATACACCTTTATACAAGCCTATATGCGCATTTTTTCTTTGGCCTAATGTTGTTTTTGAACCCTTTTATGCTTATAGTGAACTTGGTGTTCACCTTGAAAAAGTTTAATGCTAAATCTTTGAGTGGAGTTAATATAGGAACATTGAGAATGAGATTGGGAATTGTGTATGTATTGGGAGCCCTTGTGATAAAAAAAGGAAAGAAAGAAAGTGGACAAAAGCAAAAAGTATAAATGAGCATGAAAAAGATGCAAAGTGTCCAAAATGAAAAGAAAATTAAAAAGTGAAATTATATGATCACAAGTCCTCCCTCCGCAAGAATGAAAATAGGAATAGAGGGTTAGGTACATTTTGTATAAGGGGATTGTAATGTGGGTTGTGTGTTCGTGAGCAAGATGTATGTCAAGTTCACTATAGGTGTAGGATTGAGATTCATGAAATAACTTTACCAAACCTTGACCTAAGCCTAACATTACAACCTGAGATAAATTCCTATTGACCCTAATAGCTAGATGCCTCTAGATTATTGGAGAATAGATGATTACTCAACCTATGGAAACATTGCTTGAACTGAAATTGAACCTTGCATGTCTTTGCTTAGGATTGAGAGAATCTTTGAGTAACAAGGACAACATAGACACACGATAACATATTGTGACATTGCAATTTCTTGTGATATTATTCTGTGCCAAACCCCATGGTGTAATTGTTTACATACTCTTTTGGAAGAACGTAGGCCTTGAACATTGCCTTGTGTGTCTGGTTCTCATGATAGTGGTAAATGTGTGCCTAACTAGGTTGCATGTAGTGTAGTTTCATATAGGATAGCTTTGCATAATTTAGGATTACTTTTCTTTTTCTCACTCTTTCGCATGGGGACATGCTTGAGTTTTAGTTTGGGGGGTTTGATAACTTGCATTTTATGCTAGTTATTGAACCCTAAATCATGCATAGTTGTCCCCTTTTGCTCTCATTTTGCACTCAAACAACCCTTAATTGAGTGTGAAATTACCAAATTGCCCTTCCCAACACTTAATCGTCACAAATCTCGACTTTAGGTTATATTTGGTGTTTTATCACATTTTATCGATTATTAATGTGCAATAATGCGTGTTTTAGTGTTCTGGACTTTTACAGAATATCTCAAGCAGGCCCGAGCATGGAAGAGAGTGAAAACCAAAGTCGGAAAACCAAAAAGGGAAAAAGGTCCTCCAGCGCCGCGGCATCGGCTCTCAGCGCCGCGGCGCCCGTAAGTCCTCCAAATTTGAATTTCGAACGCTTGTCAACAGCTCAGCAGCGGAATCAACGGCGCAGTCAACACTGGTCAACCATCGGGACGCCGCGGCGCTTGTCTGCTGAAACTCTATAAATAGAAGTTCGATTTTGGGGCAAAGGGTTCAAATTTTCTGCCATATTCTTCATCTTCTCTGCACTTTCAGACCCTATCTTTCATATCCAGAGCCTCCATCCATCCAGATTTTATTTTGCTTTCTTTCATTGTTACTCTAGTTTTTGGGATATTTGTGGATTGGACACAAAGGTTTTGGTAGATCATCGCCAATTTGTCGATTGTGAGATCACTCCATTGTTGTTTTCATTAGATTAACTATGTTATTTCCAGATTCGATAATATTGCAATTTAATATTGAATATTTACTTGTTCATGCTTATATTGCTTTATTTGTTATTTGCTAATATCAAGTTTGATTTAATGTTGTGTATCATAGTTGTTTCCGTCTATGTCACGACCATGATCAACTAATCCCTAAGTGATAGGGATGTAGTTGATTGTGGTGCGATGGACAATGCTATTTAATTTCCTATGCGTATTGAGTCAAAACGAGGGATTAAGGCGGTTCATTGGTTTAAAGCCTTATGGTGGCTTGATCTCCCACGACTAGGGTTTTAGCACAATCCGCACCTTAAACAAAGGGCTGAATTCTAGAGTAAACTTAAACAAAATTTCAATAGCTAGAGCGATCCCTTCTGAAAAAGCGATTTTGGCGATTTTGGGCGTTTGCACAATTTCTGCGCGCTTCTGCGCATTTTGCCTTTTCCGGCAGACTGGCCGACCCGCCTCCGGCGCCGCCGGACCCCGCGGCGTTCCCTCCTCTCCCCGCATCTGTTGCACCATCTCCCATGGCCCAAACAGCCATCTCCTTTGCAGATGCAGCCAAAAAACCAGTTTTGGACGTGAAACTGCCAGAAATTGAAATCACGTCAAAACCACCATCTACGACAGCGGATGGCTTGCCGGTGGTCCACTTTACAGTGCAGGAGGACAAGGCAGCCGAGAGCATGCTCAAATGGGTTCTCGTTGCCAAGTTCTCACGATCTCGCCCCAACACACATGCCATTCGCGATCACATTGTCAAAAATTGGAAATTGGATAACATACCTGTTGTTGGCTTGATTGATCCTCGCCATGTGCTTCTTCGTTTCCTTTCCGAGAGTGATTTCATCAAAGCATGGACCCATGATCAGCGCGTCATTGAGAATTGCTTGTTTCGATTGTTCAAATGGACGCCTTCATTCTCAACTCGATCCGAATCCACTAGGGTTGCAGTTTGGTTGAAGCTCCCACATCTCCCATTGCACTATTTTAACACAGGTTGTTTAAAGCAAATTGTCAAGCCCCTTGGCACGGTTCTTAGAGCTGATGATCGTACCACATCGTTGTCTCATCCCATGTTTGCTCGAGTTTGTGTCGACATGGATGTTTCAATTCCTATGGAGACGAGAATTTGGATATCGGTTGGCACCGACAAATCAAAAGGTTTTTGGCAGAAGGTTTATAAGGAATCTGATTTTCCTTATTGTCAACATTGTCGGATTCACGGTCATGAAAAATCTGTATGTCGCAAGTTCTTGAGGAAATTAGATCAACAAAAGGATAAGGTTGCTGCTCCTGGTGTGGTTTCAATTAACAATCCTCCTTCTAAAGCTCCAAGGCAAGTTGATGAGCATGGTGTTGTACAAGAAAAAGCTCCTAAAGCTCCGGTTACAGCTCCTCAAACGCAAGTCTGGAGCAAAGTTGTGCAGGTACCAGTTTCTGGCAATTCTGGGCAGAATAACGTGAGTTTAAGGAGAGAGGAGTTGGAAACATTAATGGGCATAAGGACTCTCCTATTTTAATTACTGAACAACAAGTTAGTGCTCCAAATTTGGAAACTCCAGCTGTGCACAATCAGCCTAATTTGGCTACTACAACTAGGAATTCCAATGTACAAGTTGCTGTTGAAAATCAACAACTTCCCACTGCCACAGATCAGGTGCAAGTTGAGTATGTGAGCGATGCTATGGTACAGGATAAATCAACTTCAATTGAGGCTGTTGGTACTAAATCAGTGAGGGGAAATCAAGCTACAGATGTTGCAATTAATAATGCTTTTGATGCTTTGGTTGGCTTGGACGATTTGCCATTAATTAGCATTGAGGAGGCAATTCTTCAGCAACAATCCACTGAGAACAACAATGACACTCGTGAGGGGCCTCCCATGGCTGGTCAACAGTTAAATGAGGACGGCAGGTTGGCAAATGTGATGGGACATGGATTAGTTGAGCAAGATGTGACTAATAGCAGGGCTGACAAGACTGACGAGGTTGCTCGGGTCTTGGTGGACGCCTATACTTTGGTCACAGCACTCAGCACTCATGATCCCATCATCCCGTCTCCTGAGATAAGTTTCTCGAACTCTACTTTACCTTCTACTTCAAATGATAGTCTTGAATATGATTCTAGTAATTTTACTGCTCCACTTAAACCGTCAGCCTCTAGGGCTCAACGGAAGACTACTCGACCTGCTGCTCAGCAAGCTGTTACCAAAATGAAACAATGTAGATGATGAAGTTCATTGTCTGGAACATTCGGGGTTGTGGTGGCCCTGCGAAGCGTCGTTTACTATCTAATTTAATTCGGACTAATAAACCGAACTTTATTGTTTTATTGGAGCCTAAGCACGACGAAGCCTTTTTGGCTTCTTTTGCTCGTCTGTTACATTTCAGTCAGTTTTATCATTTACACCCTGTCAATACTCATATATGGATTTTGTCGGACTCTTCTTGTCAGGTTAATGTGATTCGGGGCTGCAGGCAAGCTATATCCTGCTTAATTCAGAGTGGCCCGTCTTTGAAGTTCATGTTAAATGTTGTTTATGCGAGCTGCTCTCGGGTAGAAAGGCGGGAATTATGGGATTTTTACTCTTCTGATTCAGTTGATGATTCTCTACCCATGATTTTTTGTGGAGATTTTAACACTTACTCAAGTGTTGATGAGAAAATAGGTGGGGTTGGCCATGATGTTGGTTCAATGAATGAATTCAATGACTGGATTCAAGAATTGGGATTAATTGATGCGGGTTATTCGGGTTCGAAATTCACTTGGACCAATAATCAAGCGGGTCGAAGTCGTATTTGGTCCCGACTTGATAGAGTGCTTTATTCTTCTGACTTTCCAGTTCAGGTTTGTGTTCATCACCTAGCTCAATCACTTTCAGATCATTCTCCTATGTTTGTGGAGCTTGGTGTGGCAGCAAGTTTCCATGGCAGGTTCCATTTTTTAAATGCATGGACTACACATGCAAGTTTTCTTCCATTAATTCGAGACAATTGGGACTGTGGATATTGGGCGGATCCTTTGTTTCGGATTCACCACAAACTCGTAAACATTCGTCGGGTTCTAAAGAAATGGAATTGGGAGACTTTTGGGGATTTAAAACTCAGAATTACAAAGGCCAAAGATGAGCTGTTAAAAGCGGAATTGGAGCTAGCTTCGGGTTACACCCAAGATCGTTTTGATGCTTTAGCTCGCGCCCGGTCAGTTCTTGATAATGAGCTGTTATTGGAGGAAGACATGCTCAAACAGAAGGCGCGTAATAATTGGTTAGCTGCGGGTGATAAGAACAACGCTTTCTTCCATGCTTCGTTAAAGGTTCGGCAAGCTCGGACTCTAATTCGAATTAAACAAAACCAGATTTGGATTGAGGATGATCACACCCGACTTGGCCGTGGGTCATTTTGCTGGAATGCTTACAAGTTGTGGACATCGTGTTAGTGAAGAGTTGTTCCGTGTTGTTCCGTCAACTGTCACATATGAACAAAATCAATCTCTCACGGCCACACCGTTGGAGGAGGAGATATGGATGGCTGTGAAGGGTTTAAATGCTAACAGCGCTCCGGGCCCTGACGGATTTACGGGTAAGTTTTTCACGCTTTGTTGGGATATTATTTGTTTGGATGTCATAGAAGCTGTCCAAGCTTTTTCAATGGTCATTCTATGCCAAATGCTTTCACATCTTCCTTACTGGTTTTAATTCCAAAGTCGAACTCGCCAACCTCTTTTGTGGAATATAGACCTATAAGTTTATGTGGTTTCTTGTACAAAGTCATGTCTCGAATCATCAATGATCGGTTGGCTGTGATACTTCCATCTTTAATTCTTTCGAATCAGGCAGGTTTTGTGAAAGGTCGCAACATTCAGAAGAATGTTGCTTTGTGTACCGAGTTAATGCACTATTTAAACGCTAAGATCAGAGGTGGTAATATGGTCATTAAACTCGATATGTCGAAAGCTTACGACAGGCTAGAGTGGGATTTTTTGATTAAATCTTTGTCAGTGCGCGGCTTTTCAGATCGATTTATTTCTTTAATTCGATCCTGCTTGATTAATTGTTGGTACTCCATTTTAATTAATGGGGGTCAGCATGGTTATTTTCGGGCTACTCGTGGTGTCCGGCAGGGGGACCCCTTATCGCCTGCTCTCTTTTTATTGGCTCAGGATGTCCTTAGCAGGAACATTGAAGATGCTATGATCTCAGGACGGATTAAGCATTATCATTGTCCGGGTCATGCCATGCCTATTTCTCATCTTATGTTTGCTGACGACACGATTGTATTTCTTAACGGGACTCGGGCGTCAGCGACTGAGTTTATTTCTATTCTCCGGAGGTATGAATCTGCGTCAGGACAACCTATTAATTTAGAAAAGTCTAAATTCTACACAGGAAAGAGAGTTGTTGCGGCTCAAAATATGCTTTTTCATGAATGGACAGGTTGTACACATGGTGCTCTTCCCATGCAGTATCTTGGGGTCCCCATTTCGACTAGGAAACCTCGTATTGTGGAGTTTCAGTTCTTAATTGACAAGATACAAGCTCGGTTGGCAGGTTGGGCTAGTCGGCTTTTGTCCATGGGAGGAAAGGTCACATTGATTCAAAGTGTTTTGAACTCCATACCTGTGTATTCTATGTCTTGTTGTTCTGTCCCTAAGACGGTTTTGAATAGAATTCATTCTATTATGTCGGGTTTTTTATGGAATTCGGGTTCCAATTTTCGTCGAAGGAGGTTTGGGTTTGCGGAGTTTAAATGATCTGCATGTGAGTTTGAGAGCCAAATTGGCTTGGTCTTATGTTGTTGGTACAACTTTATGGGCCCGGTTCATGAGAACGAGATTTAGGCACCCTATTCAAGTCCACTCCAATTTGGGCTCTAATTTATGGAAACAACTATGTGGCCTTATTCCTGATATTCTGATACATAGCCGATGGGTAATTGGCAAAGGTCTCATCGATTTTTGGTCTGATAATTGGGGGGAGGGGGATTCGTCAATCCGCCAACCACTCACTGTCCGTGAGGTTTTTGAATCCCCGGCAAGTCATGGCGAGATTATCCGGCAAGGAGGGGCGATCCGCTTAGCTTGTTTGGATTCTATTGTTTGGAATGAATCTATTGAAGATCGTTTAGTCTATTGTGTATCCAAGGATGGCTATTTTAATGTTAAAACTTTCTGGCAATCTCGAAGGACAGCAGGCCCGACAATGGCGTGGAATAATTTGATATGGCACCCCATTTTTCCGAAGCGGATTTCGCTATTTCTTTGGAGACTTTGGCATAATGTTTTGCCTTTTGATTCGGTCCTATCGGCCATTGGTGTTCAGATGGCTTCAAGGTGTGTTTGCTGCAACTCTCATCACTGTGAGTCTCAGAATCATGTTTTAATTAATAGTGAAACAGCTAGACAAGTGTGGAATTGGGTGCGGTTGTGGTTCAATTTTGCAATGCTCGAGTCGGTTGAGCAGTTAGCAAGAGAGTTGTGGTCCAATTTGAGGACGTCTTCTGTCTCGGGATACTTCAAACTTATTTTGGTAGGGTGTGGTTTATGGGAAATTTGGAAGGAACGAAATGCTCGCCGTTATAATGGAGGTCGATGCCATTCACACTCCATTATTTCAGCAGTTACTAATTGGTTAGTGATTCTTTTTCCTTTCTTTAAAATTCGGAAAATGCCTACAATTGTTGAAATTAATTTGTTGAATTCATTTAATATTCCGCTGCCATGGGTTCGTTTTAAACATGCGAGATCCATTGCTTGGAAATGTTCGGAGTTGGGACAATTGTTTCTGAACATTGATGGAGCTTGTCGTAGTGGCCAACCTGCAGCAGGTGGTGTCATTCGGGATGGAGTGGGGGCTGTTATTTTGGCTTTTGCTGCTCCTCTTGGGACGGGCACTAATAATTTTGCTGAGCTGCATGCTTTGAGGATCGGTTTGGAGCTGAGCAGAGATCATGGCCTATTGATTGATTATGTAGAGACAGATTCGAGATTGGTATCTGAGTTAGTTCAGAATAGTGTTTCGTGTCCTTGGCATTTGAAGTATATAGCTCGTTCTTGTCAGCATCTTTTGGGCGAGATTAGCTTTCGTCATGTGCTTCGTGAGGCCAATATGGCAGCAGATT
>JAYMTH010002589.1:0-12318 GCA_036897465.1 Pelargonium australe
AGAAAATTTTTAGCAAGTTTCGGTGGGTTATTTGCTTAAGTCAATAACACGGGTGGGTTTTGTGCAACTCATGTAAACCCCATAGGAGTTATGTGCAATTTACCCATTTATTAATTGATGAAGTCCAAAGCTGCAAAATTCGTGATTACATTCGGGCAAGACATTCCGACCCAATCACTAACCCCATCCATCGACCTAGATAATCTAGCTAATTGATGCACAACTTGATTACAACTTCTATTAAGTTAATCAAAAGAAATGCATGAAAAGCTAGACGAAAATGACACAATGTCACTCAAAACAAAATCCAAGGCACCAAGATATTGGTAGACCTATATACATCTTACTTATCGATTCACCTTGTCAATTCGGGTTATTGTTTCACCAGTCCCATTACCCACTGACCTACAACAGCAATTTAGAAAACATACCTTCACTAATCTACAACAGCAATATATAAAGCTAAGAAGCCGAGAAGAGTTTGGATCGCATCTGTGGCTGGGACATTCTGTAAAATCAGCTCATCCTTTCAATTCAAATGAATAGAACCGCAATTTCACCAAGCATTCATTCAGGATGACACATCAATGGCATTACATGCATGAAAATGGAGTTGAAACCTGAATAAACTGTCAACTCCCCAAAAATGGCCTAACACAGGATGCTAAACCAAATGGAAGTTTCAAGAGAGGTGATGCTCGCCAGCTAAACGGTCCAATGATCTTCGTAATGACCCTAGTGCCCACCTTTCGCTGGAAGGCAGAGTAATAGTAGCAGTCGGGATTATTAAGGAAGCATATGCTGGCTACATTTCGGTTCCAGATGGGGTGGAATCGTGTTTTCGCTCACGCTGAACAGCACGAGGGACAAATGTCAATCCGCGATTGTGACGGCGACCAAAACTGACGGAGGAAGGAGAGGAATCTGAAGTGCTCAATTTAGAGACTGCTGAAACAAGACCATCGATAGTTCCATCTACTTCCATTGTACATGAAGCTTCCTCCGCTTTATGAGTACTTTGTTTACGTATGTTCTTCTGCCTCTGTTTCTTGGATGCTCTAGCCTTCTTGAAAAATTCAAAAGAAGTGGGGAATTTATGCTTGTCAACAAGATGCTGTTGGCGGCTTTTGTAGCTCTTTAACTTCAAACCACACCCTTCAACAAGGCATTCATACTGTACACCACGTGAGCACATCACTATATCAGGATATTTGTGTTTTGCCAAATGCTAATGACAAGATGTAGAAAAAGGCTCAGGTCTTAAAGGACAAGATACAATCTAACAGAAGCCATGAGGTACTTTAGAAATACAATAGCCTGTCCATTATCCTCGGGTATAATCCTAATCTTGCTGATTTGGTTTTGTTAAGTATTTTTCTTATCTAAGAATGTAGATCAAGGATAGGAAGATTGGATTAACTATCATTAGGAGGCTGCATGCATGGTTAATTTCAGCTTACCACCTAAATTGAGAAGGAAACTAGATAAACACAAATACCTTGAGTTTTTTCTACTGACATGTTCTTTCTTCAGGCATGACCCATGAAGTTGACTTGGATCAATACCCTATCTTATAACAAAGATTATGAGAGACAGAGACAAAGAATGATGAAGACATACCATTGCGTAGCCACGTGCAGCTTTTGCCTGGAAAAAAGAATCGTGCGATTCAGATATATGTATGCTGAGCAGACGTGAAGTTGGGAAAACTCTAGAACACACTGAGCAAGATGCGGTATGTCGTGCATTGTAATGATCTTCAAAAGTCTCCACAGAATTCAAACGTGCACCACATCCAACAATAGGACAAAAAACCACACTACACAGACATTAGTTTAAAAGTCAGCGACAAATTAGAATGAATGCATGAAGTGATGAAACCACATGTGTAACTGTTCCATCTATGAGATCAAACAGATACTGTAATTTTTTTTTTTTTTTTTGTAGCTCTAACAAACAGATCATGTTTGTTTACAACCATAAACTTTTAGTCAAGAAACAAGATATTAATTCATGTGGAAATTAAGGAGCCTCAAATATTAACCACATAATGCAAATGGATAAAAGCCCTACCGAGCAGGTATTGCTAAACAATACAGTATTACATCTATTTTCAAGCATCCTAAACCTCAAAACAAAGCATAGACCAGCCTTATGACTTGAAACTAATTGGTAGGCTTTTTTAGTGGTCACGTGTGCACTTTGACAGTAAATGAATAGCATTTCAAGTGAAAATAAGAGAATAACAGACAGCACCAATACCTGCTGCCTTCTTTATCAACAAAGTTCTGAAGTTCATGCTTTTCATCTTCAGATAACTCCAATGCAACCTGGATGTTAAAATAAAATTATTAAAGATATGAACATGGTTAAGAGATATCAGATATAGTCAGTCTAACATGGTGGTCGGTACCTAATGGGAAATCATTTGAAAAAAATGAGTAGCTCGAATATTCAAAAATGCAAAAAAGAGATGACATTCCATTTTTCTAACTGCCATAAGAGAGCCACCAAGAAAGAATAAAAGAAACTCAACATTCTGAAAGTTAATTGGACAAAATGAAGGATGCAATCGAAGAAAATCCATAGACCACCCAAAGATAGAGTTAATGCCAGTCTGGATATGCAGGTAAAACAATGCAATGGACATAGGTCAATTGACGAAGAAACTCGACAGAGACTGTGAAATTGAAATTGGTGGGACCATATACTAGATGAGGCACGACAAGTTGTGCTGAAGAGGAGATGAGGCAAAAGCTTTAACAGTTCAAAATCTCCTTCCTAAGTCTCACAGAGCTACTATGACATCAAATACACACATATTTACAAATCTCTTTAAGGATATTTTGGAATTTTCTTCTCAATCTTGAGACATGTTTTAGGTAAACACAAGTGCATCCTCGAGTGTCATTAATACCCAGTAATCTTAAGGCATATTCCCAAATAAGTAACTGCCCTTCCCTGTCTTTGTTCCACCCACTAAAAACTGACATCCAGATAAATAATTGACTAACTTCACAACAGAACACTAGTAGAGTAACCACATCCAATCCTATATGCTCTACAAATCCGGTCACCATATAAATTCACAACAATTTGATTTTCACAAACTATTCTCTCTATATACCAACTGTCTGAGCTGAATCGGTTTCAAATTCAATTCAACACTAACTGATGCTAATGATATTGCTACTTGCGAAAAAAATTCACTCAATGTTGCTCAAAGAAAGATACAAACTAAAGTACATGGCCTATTTTCTTCTGCAGTTTCTCAAATTTCAGAATTTGAAGGCCTTAATGCTTCCATAAGCAACCAACCTAGAAATCTAAAGCTCGCATCACGTTGATCATTACGGAGCAGCGCGAACCAGAAAAGCTAACAAAAAACTCTACCGGAATACAGAATAAACAGTGAACTCATAAAGTGAAGGATCACGAAAAGAAGAGAACCTGTTTGGCGAGAAGCTCTCTTTCGAGGTTGCCAAAATAGAAGAAGGGTGAGGTGAGCGGCGGTGACTCGTTGAGGTGAGACGGCGGTGGATCGGCGATGAGTCGGCGGCGAGGTGGGGTTACGGATCGCGTGAGACGAGTGACGGAGTGAGACAGTGAAGAGAAAGAGATAAGATAGGGTTAGGTAGGTTATTTCATTTAGTCAACATTTCGGTCCCCAATCGGTCCATTCCGGTTTTGATGTTATTTGGACCGGACCGGAAATTCTATAAAGTTAGGACCGGACATATTAATTTACATGCATCTCCGCATCCGTCGGACCTGTCGGCCCGACCCAAATCTGCTAATCCGGTGCTACTCTCGGCCCGTTTTCACATCAAGCACTCCTTACGCAGTAACAGCCAACAGTTCATTCCAATTCCTGAAACTACTCTAAAACCCTAAAACACAGAGAAGAACCGGCAATGGCGTGCAACGCGTCGACGTGCCAATCCAATTGCTACAAGGACGAAGATGAACCAGTGCAGTCGTCGGTTCCGGAGGAGAGCAACAAGCCAGCCACCAATACTAATAACGATCACCAAAATGTATGCATCAAATGCAAGGCTAACGAACCCATTTCTGGCGGCGGCGCTGACGACGGACGCCACTGTGCCGATTGCTTCCGCGCCAATCTGTTCGGGAAGTTCAGGCTCTCCGTTCCCTCCCACGCCATGATTACTCCTTCCGATAACGTTCTTGTGGCTTTCTCCGGCGGCTCTGCCTCCAGGTAACTAGCAGAACAGTTAAAAAAATGCTTATTTTCGATGTCTGGATTGGTTTTGAACCCTAAGTTACATGAATTTGTGCGGTTTCAGGGTGGCTTTACAGTTTGTGCACGAGTTACAGTATAGGGCACAGAAGAATTATGATGCGAGTAGAGATCGGTCGCTGCCGGTTTTTGGTGTTGGAGTTGCTTTTATTGATGAAAACTCTGTTTACGAAGTTCCTAAGCGTGAATTTGATGAAGCAATTGATGAAATAAGATTGACTGTGTCGAACCTATCCCCGCCAACTAAAAAATTGCATATTGTTCCTATTGAAAGTGTATACTCCTCGGATTCCTCGGAGGGAAGGGACAAATTGAAAGCCTTGCTTGATGAGATTGATGATGCCACTGGGAAGGAAGATTTTATGCTACATTTACGAATGTTGTGCTTGCAAAAGGTTTGGTTTGAAGTAAAGTTTTGGATTCCAAGATTAGTTTGATGTAGGGAACAAGTTCATTCAGCATTTTTCCGCTTCCTTTATGCAGTTTGCCTCCGAACAAGGATATAACAGAATTGTGCTAGGATCATGCACGTCAAGGATCGCTTGCCATGTCCTTTCTGCAACTGTGAAGGTTTGTTCTTGGTTAGCATTAAGAGTAAAGATGAATCCCTGTTTATGGAATGAATAATTCATCTAATAATTGTAGTGTCAAGATAGGCACTTTTGATTCATTAGAGAGGAGTGTTGAATTCGATATGGAATTTGTGAGTTACTTTGAGATACACCATGATAGGTTGAGCAATTTATTAAAGAAGTTGCTATGATAATTGATATACTCCTCTCTCAGGATCATTGTTTGTGCTAGTTTGCTAATTTTATTTTTGTAGTTATTGAAGCAGGAAGGTTGCATGGTTAAGTAATGGCCAAAGAGGCATAATCTAAGGATCCTTAGTAACATAAAATACTAAATCTATTAATTTAGCGTAGTAATGTAGGCCATTCAAGAAGCATCCTACCATAAAGTGATCATTTTCTTTTATGCCTGTTGCATGTCTAGAAAGTTTAATACTCAAGTCCTGACTGGTGGAGCTCTTCTCCAGTTTACATCAGATTAGAAATCATGGCTTGCATTTTATGTTTTCACCGGAACTGCTTGTATTTTTTATCCATTTCTGGCTGACTGCTGACCTATTTACACATTGTCAAGCCCCTGTTCTGGTACCTTCTAAATTTTTCTCCTGATTCTTATCTTCGGACAAATGACATTTAGGAGCTATTATGCATCAAATGTAATAACACATCACATTTCTCACTATTAAAAGGTAAAGTGGATCAAGTTAATCATTTACTTGCTGTGTTAAATTGTAATCTCATTTGAATGATGTGTCCTTCATTGACTCTTCATTTGGTTTGATCACAATGCTAACTTCTTAAAGAAATCCCCATCACACATAAAAATGCTAATCAATCTCTTAAATTGATAATGTGATAGATTTTTTTTTCTAATGAAATGTTGAATAGAAACAAGTAGCTCTTAAGCAAGAATTAGAAACAGCCCGAGTCAGTGAGACTAATAGCTTCTTGTAAAATATTACTTTTTCCAGGGTCAAGGTTACTCCTTGCCAGCAGATATACAGTATGTTGATGCAAGGTGGCAAGCTCCCATAGTACTTCCTCTTCGTGACTGTCTCTTACAAGAGCTCAACATGCTATGCCATCTTGATGGGTTTGTAATTCATGCCTCTACTTCATTTCAATCAGAAGATTCCAATTTGCATATAAATATTATTGTTTTCATTTATAGTCTTGCATGCATATTTGTTTATATGTATAGATTAAATGTGATTGATGGGTCTGATATCACATGGGCAGGGCAGTCTAAAAACTATGCAGGTGCTTAATAGTAATGGCTCTGGCATCAATGGTTTGGTGTCATCATTCGTGAAACTGTTGCAGGTAGGAAACTTGGAATCTGTTTAGCTTCTCTGGCTGTACATGGTAGGCTTAATATCTTTTGAGGTGATATTTATAAATGATAACCTCTCTTGGTGGGCAGACCCTGCACTACGCTTGAGAGCATTATGATTGGTAATTAAGAGGATTTTTTAATGGGGGAGGCCTACCCTCAGTTGGTAATGCAATGTTGCTTTCAGTTACAGAGTAATTTTTAGGATTGATTTGTCATTATTCTATGTGGTTTTCCCCTTGACTAATTTCTGGGTCAAGTTCTGAAAAATAGTATTTTAAGGTTGGAAGTTTTTTAAGGTTGGAATAGAGTATTTTTCAAGTTGGATGCTACATGCCTTTAAATCAATTCAAATTCTTTCAGCAAGAAAATGGCATTTTTGGCCTATGAGAAACCTTGAAATTTGTTTTAAGCATTATCTTTGTCGGCAAACCCTAATGGAATTTCTATTTGACAGGAAGAGAATCCTTCCCGGGAGTGCACAATTGTAAGAACCGGTGGGAAGCTTACTCCATTTCATTTCAATAGGATTCCAGAAATAAATGACTCTAGTGTTCCTTTGGCCATGCGGAGACGTCAAAAGAGATTCAACATCAAGCCCAGTGAATCTATATCCTCAGAATCATTCTGTCCTATTTGCAATAGCCCATTAAACAAATTTGACTTGCTAAGTTTGAGCAGTCTTCAGAGTTGCCAGAGAGGATCTGATATTTTTGGTGGTTCTTGTTGTTCAAGTTGCCGGTTTCAGATTCTTCCCAAGGAGTCCTCATCAATGGAGCATTTCTATTCACTTTTACCTCAGACATTGATTTCACGAACAAAGCTTGACAACCATGATGCTTTCAGCCATCTAAGGTGAGAACATGCAATTACCATCCAAGTATTATCTATTTATTTTTTTAATCAGAGGATAGCTTGGGTTTTTAAAACTTGGCCTTCTATAAGCAAATAAATGAAAGCTTGTTTTGACTCGTGGAAAGTATGAATAATGCTTCCTACAAATAAGACCAGAAAAATGTGAAGTCCAGATGAATATATTTTCAGACTTATCATGTTTGTTGTTTACTGCTGAACTTGAAAAGTTGTAACAGAACTTTTAAAATATAATTGTTTGAAAATCATGAAATAATGCTAGTAGAGAGTGTAGGTTGTACAGTAGTGGATCCACCAGTAAATATTGGTCACTTGCTAAATAACAGTGCTTACATATCATGCCTATGCTTGATGTTAGGGCAATGGGAATCAAATATAATATTTTTTGCAATCTATTTACTGTATTACATTAACTGCAGAGATATAAATTGTCCATTATGTGTAGAAACACAATGGTTTCAATATTTATGAAATGAACATGCATGAAGAATCCAAATACATGCCAAAAATCACTGTGTACTAGTTGGTACCCAGGTGGACTATTTGACTATTTCCATTCAGTCATAGGTTGCATTTGGTTTGTTAGATTTGATTTGAAATGTTGCATTTCAAGTACAAGTATTATGTTTGGGGAACCTTAGAATTTCAATTGACAAGGTATGAGTTATTATTTGAAATCTTTTGTTGTAGATGTGTTTTGAATCTTATCGGATTTGGCTCAAATCCAAGACTCCAAACGGACCATTAACTCATTTGCTGGATATTGCTATTGTTCCAAGCTTTTTACTTTGATTTGGAAATAGAATTGTCAAATTTGAATTGTGATTAATTTCATTTAACCCTTTCTTTTATAATCCAGGGAGCAAATACAAGATTGCTTGCTTCCAGATGGTGAAGATGAAACTGGAATACCCATTTTTGGGATTTTTTTTCGTTTCTTTTTTCCTTCTCTGTATTTGATAATTGTACACACTATTACATTCTGCTTCTCATATATAGAGAGTGTGTACCTGTGGCTGTAACCATATGGTGTATTATGTGTTTCACATGTCAACTGTGGAGCATGTCCCAGAATCATTACAACTTAAACTGATTACATCTCAATTTAATTATAAGGTTATAGCGCGTTGTTTGCTTTCTGTTTTAAGCTTCTCAATCAACACTTGCGAAGATAGACCCATTGATCTCAATGGGAAGCATTGTTTCATAAGAAAAAAGGCAATGATATATATTAAGGGTTCTCTTAACCTTCTATGCAAATATGTTCAATCATGATACCACAAAAAAAGAAATGCATTTTGGTCATAATTTACTAAACCACACTTGCAATGTGAAAGAATTTGATATGAGAATTGAGAATCAATTGCTTTTTTTTTTTTTGGTTTCCACAAGTAAAATTACAGAAGCTCTCACTCTCAAATAGATTTGTAAACAAAAGATGCAGGAACAGTCAAGTCACTCATTTTTGTATCAATGTGAGATTTATCAGGTAAAACATTGTTTGCATTAGGAAGCTTGAGAGAAAAACTCCTCCAGCTGACTTGCACTCACTACAATGCCAAGCTTCTGGCTATAAACTGCACTGACTGTATCAGCTCCCACATCTTTCACTAGATCCTCAGCATGGATCTCCATGTATTCATTCAGATTGTGAGATGTACCATCTACATGAAGGCATATAACAAATCAGGCCGAGAAATATCAACAACAAAAAAATCATCCGTGTTGTTCTCATCATGAGCTTATATATAGCAACATTATGAGGGAGAAGTGGTAAAAGATGCGGAAGAATGGTGTCAAGCTCGGTGTTCTGATTGATTTAGTAAACTTTAAAGTTAAAATGGGCATGCATTTTAGATACAAGGAGTTAAAACAGTTAAACCATTACCTTCAGCAAGAATTGGTTCATATGTAGGAGGTTCAGCCATCCAATTTCCAGCAGGATCTCTCATGTGCCTTCTATCAGATGCAAAGTGACGGAGGAAGATAGGAGCATGCACAATCCGGAAATACCTGCAATAAAAAATCATTTGTGTTTGAGTTAATTGATAAATAAATGAGTATATACAAAAGTTGAGAAAGATAAATACATATTATTCAAAGCCATTAGTCCGTGTAATCATGACAATTCATTCCACGAATCAGATGATAAAGGACAATTTCACAGGGACACTTCTACTGTGCAACACACAATAGTCAAGAGTTCACAGTATTCAACATTGAGTCAAGTTTGGATGGGTAGTGAACTACTAAAGCAGTACACAACCAGCTTAGATCTATAACAAGTAGAGTACTTAAGTGCTGAAAGGATTCAATAGTGCAACAGCCAAGTTGATCAACAAATGAACAAGTTACCAATATAGCTTGGTCTACAATTTGTTTGAATTAATCCAGTGAATCCAAGAATCAGACTGGTTAAGTCAAATAAGCTATGGAGGCAATCAATGAACACTGAATCAAAGTAATTATGATGAATTAAATAATGTTAAACAATGCCTGGAAGTTTGTAAAGAACTTCCCTATGATACTTGGATTAAGATCATTCTTAAATTGAACACACACAAAACTTGGATACTTTAATGTGAAGAAAAAAAAAATGGACTTGGCGTTTATTAAACAATATATTCAGTCAACACTCTCAACAAGATCAGATTGGCATATATCCATCAAATAAGCAAGTTGTCCAGCAGACTATACATTACCTCTGATAATCAGAGAAGAGCTGAAATGATGGCTGGATAGTTTCTGACACATAGGTAGCTAAAGGAGAAGGAAATGGAAGGCTTGAATCTAAATCCCACACTAAATGAGAAGAGTCACCATCTTTTTTTCTCTGTAAGTTTCACAATGATTTCAAAATCTCTTCAGCACAAATTGCGGAGCAAATTAACATCAAATACAAAATCAAATCTATATAGCCATTATAGCATTCATAATAAAGCTTGCCTAATTTAACAAACTTTACTCCCTCATCTTATAGTACAGAGATTTTGGCTCTTACCTGGATGCAAATGACATGATAATCCCAGAGAACAACTCCATCTGCTCTCTTGCTGGCCTTTTGATGCCACAGTGGGATCTAAAAACAAGTTTCAGTACTAAGCAAAGGTAATTCAAAGTCAAGTACAAGTTACCAAATCACATTGAAATGAACCAAAATCACTTCGGACATCTTATGAAATCATTGCATTAAAAATAAAACAGGACTCCTGAAAGTGACAAGAGATGCAGAGAAATTAAATACAAGAGAATTCCTAATGACCTGGGCAGAGTCCAGTATTACCAAGAACTAACAAAGAGGCAATACAAAACGTGTCACTAGACCCAAACTAAACCAGCTCTAACAGCATGTTAAACTTGACTCAAAGTCTCCAGCCCAAAAGCTTAAGCTACTAGGTGGAGGGCCCAATAGTATATCAACTGGTCTCCAATCTCACATTTATTATATATGGGATACTTTAAAATCGGGTTAATTGTTGTTTACTACCCCATACTTGACACCAATTAACCCTTTAAAATCTCTTAACTCATGGAGGGAAAAGATGAAGCATTCACATTTCTACCATTACAAACCAAGAGATTTTTATCTTTTCTTCTCTCTACTTCTAAGATAGTTTGCAAGATAGGATAAGTCCAAATTTACACTGACATTAGTATTTACATTTCATCGTATATGTTCACAAAACTGAACGCCACAAACTCAGTAAGTTGATACATGAAGTTTAAGCTAATCACTTTTCTTCCCGAGATACGATAGGAGCCACTACAATGAAAAGAAACTCAATCCAGAAAAGCAAATCCGACACAATCTATAATCACTTGCCTCATTCAAACACCAACCCATTACTCATTAACACCTAACTAAATAAGCCCAAAATTACACTGACATTAGCATTTACAATTCATGCGAGGTTCGCAAAACCTAGAGACCCAAACTCAGGTCACATATGAACTCATGAAGGTTAGGCTCATCACTATTCTTCCCAACAAATGAACAATAATTCAAAAAATCAATTGCTACATATGTCATTTGACCCATTCAAGCATCAACTGAAACATACAAACATTGTTAAAAAGATCACTACACCAATTACATAAATCTAAATTCACAAAGGAGGAAATCACAATACACATGCCTGCTTCTTCTCATTGGAAATGAACACAGCAAAGAGATCGGAAGCATCTGCTACACCGTCCTTGCTTAACTTCTTACAAAGCCAGTAAACATTCTCCTCACTGACAACAACCGAAAAATCACATAGCTATAAAATATTAAAAATCAATTTTCTTCTTCCGATCAATGAAAAAAACTGCAGCAAGAAAAGTAAACTTCGCACAAACAAGAACCATCAAAGTTCTGCAAATATCAATACCAATTGATCCAAAAAATAAAGAATCCATTAATAAAAATGGAACACCACGTACCAGTAAAAAGGTGTATGATCGAATGGAGAAGCATCTGAATCGAATACTACTTCCAAATTCGATGTCGTCGTCGTCGTCATCATTTGGCTTCTCGCGTCTGTTCTTCGCTCTTCCTTCCTGTAGCTTTATATAAAGAAACCGAAACGCCGTCGTTTATGCTGCTCTCTTCTCGCCGTCAAAAGCAAAAAGTACAGTAGAAACTAGAAAATGAGAGTTGTTTACCTCTATCTACGGCTCGTCTCTTCTGATACGACACCGTACGACTGCCAAGCTCTTGATACTTTTATTTTAGTTAGCTCCAGAAGAAATTGGAGATTTGGAGTCATCTTCACCGTTGGATCGGATCCTATCTCCTCCTAGACATGGAACCATCAGACGACACAGTCACCGCCGCGGAACCAGCGCCGGAACGGCGTCGTATCTGCACAAACTGCTCGCGCCCGGCGGCGGTCTGCCTCTGCCACGCCCTCCCGACCCGACCGATCCCAACCGCAACCCAGATCGTGATCCTCCACCACCCGCACGAGGCCCACCACAAGCTCTCAACCGTCTCGGTCCTCTCCAAATGCCTCCTCAACGCCACCACCCTCGTCGGCCGCCGTTTCCGCCCCGACCTCTGCCCTCTCCTCTACCGATCCCCTCCCGTCGTCAGTCTCTCGCAGCTCGAATCAGAACCCTCGGATCCACTCGAAAACCGATTCGAATCGAGCCAGATGGTGTTGATCGTGTTCGACGGGCGTGGCGGCACGCAAAGGAGATGGTGAGCGCGAGCGAGGGGTTTCTGTCGAGGTTCGCGCGGCGAGAAGGCGGGAGCTCACACTCGCCGCCGCCGTCGACCTCTTCTTCGCCACTGC
>JAYMTH010002590.1:0-12312 GCA_036897465.1 Pelargonium australe
CCAAACAAAAAAAATGCATTATATATTAGAAAAGACCCGGACAACGTCGGGTTAAAAGACTAGTATTGAAACTGAAGTGATGCATTAAAAATTGTAATTTAAATTTGATATTGTTTATTCACTAACTTTTATGCAAATAACTAGTATAAAAATACAAATCAAGACTCCTAATGTACATTAGATAAGTCCTTAATGGTTTGGATTGCCATTTTGTTTGAGTTAGTTCATATTTGTGTTTTCGTATTTTTTAACCTTGAACTGAAGGCGATTGTAGTTTTACAACCA
The DNA here is from genome assembly GCA_036897465.1 of Pelargonium australe. Classification (NCBI taxonomy): domain Eukaryota; kingdom Viridiplantae; phylum Streptophyta; class Magnoliopsida; order Geraniales; family Geraniaceae; genus Pelargonium; species Pelargonium australe. The sequence goes on from JAYMTH010002590.1 coordinate 286, forward strand.
TATAAAGATTCAAACAATAATTCATAATCTTACAGATTTGACGTTAAGATCTTGATTTTTGTGTTTTTTCTTTTTGTATGCTAATGTTGGAAGTAACTTACTCATGCCAATCCAAAATTGTAGAAGAATAAGACGAAGAAAAATGAGAAATTGAGTTTATGTACATTAAAATGAGAAAAGGTTAGAAAAATTGGAGAAAGGAAAAAAGAAATCTCAATACCGAAATCTAAATAAAGTTACAATCACTTAAGGGATTCGAAGGTCAAACCAACTATCAGAGTCTGACATAGAAATCGAAGATTAAACAAGCGCTCGAGTCAAAAAATCCCAAGCCCAATAACAAAAAAAAAAAAAAAAAAAATTCAAGAATACTACCCGAGATGAGTCGGGTGTCTTTGTCTCTGAAAGCCAAACCAAAGGCACTGGCATTGGAATCCTCTCATTCGATCTGAAACAAGTGAGCCAGTTCTTCCGACTCAAACTCCACTGTGATGTTAACTGTCGCCTCCACCTCCCGACCGGAGACAACCATCGTCGCACAACACTCCGCATAAAACAATTGAAAAAACTCAAACTCCCCCATGTGACAAGAAAACAAAACTCACCGTACTGATGAGGAAACTCGTTTTGTTCCTCAAAATAATCTGAGTTTATTTAATAAGAGAATATTGAACCACCGTCGATCCAAAAAGATCGATGATGGTTCAAAGAAAATTTATGGACGAAGAACTAGAGAAGACGATTAGGGTTTCGAGAGAGAAATGAGAACAAAATCAGCTCTTATTACCATTATTTAGAGATATACAGCTCAAAACACTTTTATTATTTTCTCAATTTGTTCTCAAACTACTTTTTTATTTGAACTGTTGGCACTTCATATCTTTCTGTTTTTGAATGAGTAAAAAACAACTTGGATTTGCTGGCCATCACTCTTTTGAATTAGGCTGGATATTCCTTGCATAATCTGTGAGGGCCTCAAATTTGGAATGCTTCAGGTCCACCTCTTTCTACAAATAAATATCCTCTTTTCTAAGCATATATACATGAATCTGATTCTTTTCCATTTCCAAAAAATTCATATTCAATCAAATATGCTGTGTTTTACAGCCATATGAATATGATTATGTTCTCATAACAAAAACAATCCACATAACAATAATCCATTTTAACCACGATAAAGTATTGAGAGTCGTTTTCGATATTCTTACGTTATTTATTTCACCTCAAAAATACGAATGAAGAAAAGAATACATAAAGGTAAGTGAACAGATGATAAAATAATACAGAACCCGAGTTCAAAGACCTTTTTATCGTTCCTCAAGTCAAACAACCAAAAAAGGCAAGCCAACAGTGTTATTGTCTGCAACTTCATCACCAATTCAATGCTTGTGAAGGAACCAGAAATTTAAGCCTACATGCCCTGATCAACCAGGTAATCTCCCAACCTCTCCACAACCATGTTGCATTGTCCTGGAGTCACTGGTTCTTCGTATACCCCGATAATTAGAGCTTGACCTGTCTTCTTTATGGTTACACCTCCAGCTCCCTGCCAAAACAATGCACAATAGCTTCTACTTACAACAGTTACAGACATAAATAAGTAGCTAGGTGAGTACTGATCGATGAACATAGGTTTTTAAGCAAATAAATATGTATTAGACAGTGCAAGATTTCTGGAAAACCTTCCTCCATAGGCATTGCTGAGTTAAAGACGAAATGCAAAAACGGGTATATATGCTTATCATACTGAAAGATTAAGAGAAAGTCTAGGTGCACAAATAAGTGCACAACTCTTGTTTCAATTCCTCCACAAAGCCCTCTGCTGACATCTAGGCATTTGTGCATCTATGCGCATTGTTGAGTTAAAGGCGAGCTATCAAATGAGAATAGATAATTATCATACTAAAAGAGTAAGGGAAAGCCTAGGTGCACAACACTTGATTCACTTCCTCCACAAAGCCCTCTACTGACATCTAGGCATTTGTGCGTCTATTTGTGCACTTAGGCGCATTGTTGAGTTAAAGACGAATTACTGAAATGAGTAATCGCACTTTAAGATTAGGGGAAAACCTAGATGCACAAATAAGTGCACAACTCTGGATTCACTTCCTCCACAAAGCCCCCTGTTGACGCCTAATAGGCGTTGGTGCACCTATTTGTGCACCTAGGCGCTCCTAAAGATTAATGAATGTCGTATATATATATATGCTTCACCTTCTTTCCACGAATTACAGCTCCAGGCTCTCCCTGGATCACCATGTACTTTGCGCCTCCAAAGTGTAATCCAGTGGGGGCAAGGAACCCTGGCTCTTCAAAATCTTTCATGATCCCTGTGATCTCTTCAGGTTTCAACTGGAAAACCAGGTTAAGACAACAAATGTATCAGAAAATTAGTCAAGGCAACAGTTGAAACAAAGGATATGCACACAGAAAGTAGCATTAGTCATTGCTAAACACAATCAGCCATTACTCCATAAGGTTACTTGAGGGAACCATATGGCTTCAGTGGCTAAAACTGATTGCTATGCCCTCTGATCTAAACTCGTACGGAGCATTTATTAAGAAGAATAGGGAACGATGAACTTCACATATATTTCTGAAAGAGTTTTTTTATCGATATTGGAAATGAAATGTGTTCCACCTTTTTCATGCTGCCAAATGTGTATTTGACAATCAGTTTCTATTGGAAAACAACAAACCAAGATGTTTAATAGGTGGGAACTAGCTAGGTCATCTGCAGTTAGCACAAGACGTACATTGACATTAACAATGCAAAGAACTCACTTTTGCCATTAATCAACAAAGAAAAAACCATAATATAACGGAAATGGAAAAAGAGAATGGGACCTGAGGGAAGGCGGAGCTCTGAGCCCAGACGCTGCCGTCGTGGCCGAGAATGGCGGCGGAGGCGAGGTGATTGCCCTCGATGTCGCACATCAGGTGCTCATCCACGTAAGTTTGCCACGACATTTTTCTTCTTTAACTCTATTTCCTATATTGTTTGGTTTTGAATCGATTTGATTTCAGTGTGTTGATGGATGAATTAGAGGTTTGTTACGATATGGAATTAGAATTTGTTACAGGTGAATTTCAGGTTAGTATAAATAGGAGTGTGAGACCGAAAATAACTCCAGTTGCAGTGGCAGTGTGGTTGTCCATGTTTCATGGATTCAATGCCACTCCACTCCATTATATTTCATCTCTTTTTATCTATTTTTAAATATGTTATTATTCGCATAGAGACACTTATCAAAGATTTGGTTACGTACGTGTGAAATGTCAACTATAGAGTACAACTCAACAACTTTATGCCATGGCCACTTGGGTCAAACAGTTTAAGGTTTTATACGCTTTAAATTTGCTTTGAGACATAACGTTTGAGTTTTAAAAAAAAAAAAAAAACTTGATAATACTTTATCCTTACCAAAACAAATATCATTTTTGTCCCGATATAACTTTTTTAAGGAAAAACTGTAACAACCAGCAAATTGTATGTTCTCACTGTCAATCTCAATCCAAAGAAGAAAATGTGATATGATGCTTTATGGTCTATTAAAAATTTCTTTCAGTTTCTCTGCAACGTAACAAGGTTCACAGACAAATAAAAACAAAAACAAAAACATGAGCTTCAAATGCCCTGTTAACACTTCTTCACGAAGTTCAGTCTCAGAATGATGTCCACGACTCTTGTTAGTGCTGCCATCTAAAAATCTGCTGAGCATGAAATAATTCAAGGGTTGTAGAATCATTCGTTGAGTCGATAGGACCTGCCGCTAAAAGCACCTGTGTTACTATCCGGTTGGTAGGATCTGCCTCTAAAAGCCACATTACTATTACTATCCGCTCTATAGGATCTCCCTCTGAAAGCCGTGCCACTGGTACTATCCGCTTCTGCACTGGTTGTACGACTGTTTGTTGGAACTCCAATTCTCCACCTTGCAACTATTTTCTTTCTATGCAACAACAGTTAAGGAAAAAAAAATACAGTGCATGACAGCTATAATGGTTAGAACTTAGAAGACAGATATGAAGATGCATCATGTCCGTAGCAACGATGATGAAAAAGTTCGATAAGTACTATGCACCTTACCAAATGAGATGTACGACGGCATACTTAAAAGAGAAGTGGAAGCACTAATAAGCAATAAGGATTAGAGTTTGGGAATGGTACTATTCTATGCCAAATCAAGGAAAATAAGGATACACCCACATTGGGGTCTTTAGGAAGTTCCTCCCACCTGCAAGTGGATGCAACACAGTGAAAAAGTAATAGATGTGTCCTGCAATGATCCCCATCAGATCTGGTAAGAGAGGAGAACCAAAAATAACATCCATAACAAGCATTGCCCATGGGAAATAAAATGCCTGCATGTAAGAGAATATTTCAGATTTGAGAGAAAACAACGAAATTAAACGATACACATAGATACTAGGCAGATTTACCTTCAGGGTTACAAGGCCATATATGTTGATTTGTGCATTTGGGAATTCTCTACTCCAAACATATAGAAGCATGAACACAAGCGATATGCCTAAGAATGGGGACCAAAACATGGGGATGGCCGCCAAAGCCTAAACAATCAGGAAAGTGATATGCAAAGGAAAAAGAACCAAAGTTAGCGCATGCAAATACTTGTGAAAGAGATGTGTGTAAAACAATATCAAATACAGAGGTGTACAGCACGAAATGAACTTCATCATGCTTCTTTATAGAGTTTTCTAGAGCCAAAATAAATAAATAAAAACTAGTGGTTAAGGAAGAAATAGCACAAATAAGCACAAACAATTATTTCAGTCGTAAATTAAATCCAGAACAGGTGAGCTTCAGCAAACCTAGTCACAGTCATACCACATAAAAACCCACCCTTAATTTTCAACTGTAAATAAACAATTCAAACAAAAAATCAGAGAGCTCAATAATGATGATGATCTCACATACCAATAGCGTCAAGGCTCCAAATATCATCATCCACAGGAAATCTGCTGTCCGTCTCTCAAACGGTCCTTTCTCCAATTGAACTCCATATCTTGCTCTGCGCAATTATAGCCCATTACCATGAAAACAAGCTACCAACTTTGCCACTTTCAATATATTCCATAGCAATTGCACCAGAAAACCAAAGAAAATTAAGCACTGAAAATATATCATTAATTGCTTACATTGTTAAGAGTCGAATTCCAAAATTGATGGAAAAGTTCCCAAGGAAAAAGAAATTTGTAATTAGTCTCCATACCTACAAATGAGAGAAAGTAAAATACATATACATCGACTGACTATGGGAAGAATAAAATATCCCAGAAAAATGTGACTTTTTTAACAGTAGAATCAAAGGAAACAGCAATGAATAGCTTCAATATGAGCATGCAAGTGAGTGTGTTTTGGGGGAGTGGGAAAGAAAGTGACAAATAAGACTCGTGGTAGAACATCTTATGGTGGGGAAACATTTCAACTATTTGTTAATTTTATAATTGAAATCAGTTGGAAACTCGGAATTAGAGGGCTTCAAGCAGTATGTATAGCTTGGAAACCTCTGTAATGCGTGCAAGTATGGTTATTTCATTCATGCTATACTCTTTCCATCCAAAAATGAGTGTGAGAGACAAGCAACTGACAAAGTCTATTTGCATATATGTCCAATGTGGTCCTGATATCAATCGTAGTAAAGTTTAGCTGACAAGAATAAGCAAAATTGTATTGAAAAAATGGGAAATCTTTAGCAAAGTGCAAAGTATGTCCAGATCACATGAAGAGTAAACAGATTGACACGAGCCAACAGCTTTATAATAACAAAGCTAACCATATATACTCTAAAATGAGTGTCCACTTTCCTTTTTTTACTTTTGTAAAAATCAACAATAAGTTAGTCAGGCTTGAGAATTCTCCCTCATACCCCCATGTGGTATATATTGTTCTAAGGGGTACCAACTAACTCGTCTTAGAGACAACGTTGATAATTCATGCATATCTAACCAACAAAAAAGGAAAGTGGATACTCATTTCGGGACACACTTTTTTAGAGAAAGTGGACACTCACTATGGGATGGATGGAGTAACAATAGAGAAAACTAATTCAACTAGCCAAACAAAACAAAAAAAAACAAAAAAAAACAAAAAAACAAAAAAAAAGTCCAAAAATGATAATGAGACATACTGTGATAAAACAACAGAAAAATTGAAATTCAAAACCTGAATTGATCTGTATAAAAAGAACACATACCTGGAAACGCCAGATAACATATGGGTAAAATAGAGCATGATGCTCAGGCCTAAATAACCCAAGCTGATTGGCAGTGGTAGCCAACAGGCACAGAGTTCCATAAGCCTTGCTTATGGGTGGAAGAGAATTATAAAATCTGAAAGGTAGCAAAAAAAATAAAAGGGTTCAAATTTTAAAAGGAAAAAATGTAAATGAAGATTTACAACTCCCAACATATCCAAAGAAGAAAACAAAAGACGGATCCCCTAAATCAAGCAGTGTGCCAGATTGGAAACAAGCAGCCTAAGCCAAAACAAAGAGACTTGCTTAATGGCCATAACCATTGTTGCTAGTAATAAATTAGCTGCGGCGTGTGATCATGACTCATGAGTAGACTTATAGTATTAAAAGTGGTAGGATCTGCATAGGGAACATGGAGACAAACACAATGATATACTGAAGTGTTGCAATCAGACGGATTCGATGCTCTTAGAAACATATTAACATACATGCAATGGTAGTGTCCAGCTGAAATCACTTAAGTAAGAGGACAAAAAGAGTACCAACACCTGCATTTGACTTGTTTGAGCTATAATCTGTTCTTACTCAACAGGCTACTGACTATTATCTAATGGTATGTATTACATGTCAAATATTCAGCAAGTAAAAAATACTTCTTAGTTGCTGTTTTCTATTGAACTCACACAGTCCCACCCCCATCCAGACAATCTTTTTGAGTTGATCGCCTGATGCTAGATAAACAGGGCTATCTTTCAAAAGGGTTGTGTACACAATGGATTTTGAGAGACAAAAAAAACTAATTTTTAACTCAATCCCGTCACTTTATAGTTTATACCCAACAATTGGGTTTTGTTGCACCTGTACATTGCAACAAAGCATTTACAAAGGGGGTGTTGAATTGATGTCACTGAAATCAACTAAACAATTTTCAACCTTTCACTAATACATTGCGCAACACAACTCCCTCCGTAACTAAAAGATGCAGACAATTTAATCATTCCGAATCGGGTGAGGAACAAGGTCCAAACAGATGCAGCCATAAGCAATTAAGGGCTTAATTTAACAAACATAAAGCCAAATATATGTATATATATAAAAATGATCTCGGATTAGGATCAGAACAAGGTCCAAACAGGTAGAGACACAAGTAACAAAAGAAACAAATTCATAACATTGAACATTAAAACAAATTGAAACAAGCTACTGACACTAAAGAATCAAAAAAATTCCACCACCTAACGTCTAATCAAAACATCCGAGCCACGGCACAGTAATTGAACAGACAGCTCAAACATCAAATACAAAATTAAACAATACACAAAAATCTGCAAAAGCAGCATTACAAAGACGAATCTGAGAAAGAGAAAACGGATATTACTCTGCTGGAGAAGACATTGCAGACCCAGAAATGGTAATTGAAGAGCAAACACTGTTCGAGATCTCGCGCTCCGATCGCCTGCGCCGAAGAACAATTCGAGAAAATTAAAAACTCAACGCTTTTTTCCTTAAACCGGTGGTTATAGTTCACGCCAAGTACGACTCGGAGCCCAGAAGGTTCGATCGTGTACGTATCTGCTGATTTCTTCTACCGTCACACGTGCCGATCACTTGGAAAGGGCTTTACGTTATTGGGCTGAGAAATGGCAGTTTTTGGGCCAGCGTGTGATTTGGGCTAAATAATTAGGCAACTTATTGTGACATATTTCAGGCCCATCTATGAATATCATTTGTGACTTGAGTTTTGGGCCACAGTGAATGGTTAATTGGGCTGAAGAGCCCACATTTCATTAATCTTTATTAAATGAAAACAGTTACAAGTACCCAAATCAGACTAGTACATAAATATAGAGACTAAGTCTAAACCAAATCTCTAATCGCTGACTAGATAACCCACGAGACTACAAACGTACATATATGTATAGTAAGTTCGTATAATTTTTCTTTTAAAAAAAAAGCACATATAATTTTTTTTTGAATAATGTTATATGCCTCAACTACTGTACAAATATATATATATATATATATATATGTGGGTCCTTGACATTCATCTGTTATAGTTGCAGACATTTGACGATTACGAGTGAATTTTGAAGGCAATAAGAGACTTATTTCATTTTTTTTTCTTTTTACCCCCAAGAAATTGGCACAAGCTTTGATGGTGCCCTAGAAAGTGTCCATGATTGAATTCTATCAAAACTTGCACGAAGCCATAATATGGCGTGGTTTGGCGGTCACAATTAAGTAGTTCAATTAAACTAATTAAGCATGAGCTTTGTTGGAAATCAGTGCCAATTAGGAGTCATGATTAGTGGTATAATTGGTGATTAGTAGGTCCACCAAAAGATACACAATTTGATTATGGGCCTAACTGATCTACCTGTCTGCCAACTTGATTCTGAGCTGAGTTCTGGCTTCTGTCCGGAATTAGATCTAAAAATTGTAGAAATAAGAGAGACCAAGATACACAGAGTGTGAGAGATTTTATTTGTACCTATTTTTGCTTAATTTAGCCATTGAAATGGAGCTCTGAAACCACTTGAAAGGCCAGTCGTCTTCTTGCTTTGGGTCCACAGCTTTTGTCTACAGACAACGATACAAATGATGTTTGTGGGTACAATGTTTAGGTTCCACACATTAATTGATGTAAATCATGTAACATGCAGGATATACTTCCTATGCTTGGGTTCCACCAAGCAACCAAACCAGCTCTGCCTCAGAAATACAGCCTAAATTTAATCCGCCTTATCAAACTGACTTGACTTAACAACAACAAACAACTATATTGAGACAAGTGGTTTAAGACGTTTAGGATCCTTATTGAGATAATGGGCTGGTAAATCTCAAGTTTATTTTGTTGTTTTTAAGCTAATATAAGAGATTTCTCGACCTGCTACTATCTCACAGATGTTTTACCTAGTGAAAGTTGTCGCTTCTTATTACTTTTGAACACGCCTCCTTTCTTAATAGTTGTTAAAACATTCAAAACATGTCTTTTATAGATCGAAATCCCTCCAATGTCCAAGTCTAGTCTTAATATACAAATCAGTAATTCAATATTCACCAGCTTTCTTTTGCATATAGTAAGTTTGCAATTTTCATGTTGTCTCATCTCTATTGACACTACAAGAAACATCAAACACTGGTATAGGAAACAAATTAGTTCAGAATTTTTCTTAAATAGAGGTAGTCTGAACATGATTGTCTCTAAAAATAAGTTATAAGCTATCAACTTTCAGGAGACGATTTAGCTACCTTATAAAAGACTTAATTTCTTTTGGAAACGAGCATTTGCCGTCTCCTGTATATAGTCACGGTTCTTGTAGTGACTTGTGTATATCCAACTTATATTAGGGAGGATTCCTAATTTCTCATAGTAGATCGATCCATTGTCATATGTCTTTCGTGGGACTACCTTCGATGTCTGGTCTGAGGCACCACTGTCCATATCTTGATATATGCTCGGGGCCTTGAATGTGAAGATACACTCAACTCTTAGTCTTGCTCATTGTGTTGTGTGTAAAGCCCGCAATTTCAACTCGATTGTGCGGACACTCAAAACTTGATTGGACTCTAACTTTGTTCGACCATAAATTTCTTTAGCCAAATCGAATCGTATAAACCCACACAAATTCACACACTTTATGCTTAAAAATTGAAATCTAACGTAAACCCGAAGCTCGTACAATCCGATCGAGATCCGCAAAATTGTTAATATCTAACCAAGAACAAAATTGTTTATTTGCGCTTTGTTCTTGTAATCTCTTTACTTGAAATAAAGTGACTGATAAAAAAAAAAAAAAAAAAAAAAAAACAAGAAGTTACATGCACTCTCATATAAGTACATCTCCTAATGTCTAATCCACGTTGGACATAAAATATATAAGCTCGGCATGTTTCCATGGCAACAAGATAAACCCTAGCTGTAATATATGCTCCATCGTTGACAGTAAATTTTGGCAGTAATTGGAAAGCAAGTACGTACGTAGCTTAATTTTAGCCATAACTGCATGGAACCAGGAAGCTTCAGTTGTCTTGTCTAACTATATTAAATACTGTAAGTATCAGACATAAGTACGTACATATTTGAAGAGAGACCAGTCACATTGTGCCACATGCACTGCACCCCCATTGCCCTGTTTTTGCAAATGTCATGTTTTATTTTCATAAAGATGGCCTATATAGCCTCCATGGATGGCCCATCCGATTTCTTCTAATTTAATTGCAAGATGTGACCTTATTATATGGTCAACAATATCTTTTATTTATATATATTGATTAAGCTTCTTCTTATCTTCATTTTTTTCAAAAATAAAAACATATTGAATATTATTTGGGTATGGAATTAGACGACATATCCAACACATTAGTCATTTTATTCGCACAGTAAAAGAAAAACACAAGTTGCAAGACCAAAGATATTGGAAATCTTCTATTCGATCTGAATCGTTTTAATCACTTATAATATGTCTCTATCAAACATTACCTAGAGGTTCAGCGTGCCCACCACTCGAAACTCTTTACTACAAACCCACGTATGTAACCATAACGAAAACAGAAGAAATCTCTCGTTCGATCTTAATCACTTGTAATATGTTACTCTCAAACATAACTCGAAAGACTCCACTTCCACCACCCGATCTCTTACAAGCCCTCTTAATCATAATAAAGACATTGATGTTTTTCTCTTTAACTTGTAGAGTCTAAATAGTTTAAAACGCGTCAAATTCGACTGCATACTCTTGTCAACTCCATTCTACAACTCAAGTAAGCGCTTCACAAATCGACACCGCCTCTTCATCCAGTCATGAACTCCCACCAACCCCAGCACCTCCTCTTATCTTCAATTAATTCTCAATTAACTGTAACACATTTTCAATAATTAATTTTATGATAAAAAGTGCAAGCTATGGGACCAAGGGTGTCCATAGTTGCGGTGGCACATAAAAGAAGTGGAATGATGAAAAGAGAGAGTGAAAATATATTTGGTGGCGTAGCTATGCAACAAACATTATGTTCTGGTTTTGGTTTTGGTCCAAACAAACAATTGGCCATTGTTAATTCGCTCCCCACTTCCTATTGCACATTATTTGGTGGTTCCCAATTTCGATCAACAATTAATTTGGTTATTGGGTCCGATTCCAATCATGAATATCTTGCACTTTTGACGGCAAAATGTTACTCAAATTCATCGATTTATATGTTATATATATATATGTGCAATTGCATAGAGACGTACCAAAAGTGTTCGATTTTCTTTTTAATTAGAGTACTTTTATCGAACAACATTCAATCATCGTTTCCATGTAACAATATTGGTGCCACATACTTTGCGGTTAATCCAATCTTTCATGGTAATATTAAGATTTAATTTCGTTTATACTACATATAAACATGAAAATGAATTATGTTAAAGTCTAAGTGATTAACTAAAAAAAGTGGTCTTCTCCCGCGTAGAGGCGTGTTAAGGTTGTAGCGTGCAGTGTGGCGTAGCTTTCGTGGACGGCGTGCAGTGGTGTTCGTAGCAGAGCAGTGACCGGTGAGTGCAAGAGGGAACGAGCAGTGGTGTGCGACGGTGTCAGTGTGGGATCGGAGAAGAGGCAGACGAAAGGAGGCGGCGATCCAAGGCAGTTCCGGCGTCGGGAGGGTGCGGATCTGATCACGTTTGGACGAGGTAAGTGATTGTTTGGTGTTCTGTTTTCGACTGTGACGAAATGGAGGGACTGGGGTTTGATCTGTCACGGGGAATGGGGGGTTTGGTGCTCGGGGATGAGGAGGCAGGGGGAGTGGAAATGGAGTTCCCGGCGGGGGG